>WWET01002517.1:143718-162691 GCA_011038615.1 Limnodynastes dumerilii
GGGGGACTGAGATAGGGGCAATGATTTTCTCTGGCCCAGGGCACCAAACTAGCTACTTATGAACCTGTGTATGCAGCATAATACTATATACAAAACATAAAACCTCTTTAATTCAACTGTATAAGGTCCTGTATTACAAAAAATATTCAGAATTATAACACTAGTTTTCAGACATCCGGAAGTATTTGCACAAGGATTCATTAATTAAAAAAAAGGGAGGGAGGGGAGGTAGACAGAAAAAGGAAGGGTAATTGACAGGTGGTCAACCGTCCCAAGAGGGGAGGGGAGGGGAGGGGTAGAAGAGAGAGAGAGAAAAATTGGAAGCAAAGAATAACAAGAAAAAAAGAAAATAAGTATGTCCTTAAAAGATAGGGAGTCGAAATAATAGTTACTCCCGATATTATAATCTGTTATATATGTTGCTGATGTCTACCGCCCCCTGGCCCCGCCTCCAAATTTATTGATAACTTTGGAGTCTGGCTCCCTCACTTTTTGTCTTCTGACCTCCCCTCTCTTTTCCTAGGTGACTTCAACATCCCCTTTGACAACCCTTCAGACCCCAGCACTACAAAACCTCTCTCCCTCTCCTCCCCCCATGGCCTTTCACAAGATGACCTTCACACCCACCTACCACCTGGGTCTAACGCTCAGCATAACATCGTAGCACACCCCTGACACTCCCCCTTGTCCTGCCGTATTAACACTCGCTTACGCCGGCTGAAGGCTTCCCTAACTTCGGCCGGCGTAAGCGAGTGTTAATACGCTGGGACGGTGGCGTTGCAATGCAAATGCTGCCCTCCCAGCCTCTTTACCCTCCCCCCGCCTACCTGCACTAACTGCAGCGTAGTAACTCTGGGGGACGCCCCCTCCAGCATTACTACGCTGCTACTACGATCGTCGATCGGGCGTTGCCATAGCTACACCGGGCAACATCTCTCCCTTCCCCCTCTTTGATCATCACCTTATCTCGTTCTCCCTCTATTCCTCCCCCTCTCCTTCCCCATCACCCATTTTCTTTCCCTGAAAGAACCTCAATTCCCTTGATGTTGCGGCTTTTATCTCTTCCCTTGATCACCTCCTCAAACCCATTTGCACCATGTCCTGCGCTAATCTAGCCACCTCTCTCTACAACAATGCCCTCTCCTCCGCTCTTGATGCTGCCTGTCCTCCTTCCTGTCTCCCATTGCCACACCAACCCCCACCCTGGCACTCCCCACTCACTCGGTTCCTAAAGAAATAATCCCGTGCTGCGGAGCACCTCTGGTGTAAGTCCTGTTTCCTTGCAGACTTTCTCAACTTTAAGTTCATACTCTTCTCCTTTAGCTCTGCCCTCGCCCCTTGCCAAGCAATCCTTATTTAAGTCACATCCTTTCCCAATCGTCTAACCCTCGCCGGCTCTTTGTCACCTACAAATCTCTTCTCTCCCCCCCCCTCCCTCTCTCCATTTCTGCCTCCTTCTCCACTTCAAAGATTGACTCTATCAGGTGCTCCATCTCCTCTAACATCACCTCTCCTCCATCTCCTCCTTCTCATTTCCTCCCTAGCCACCCACAAATATCTACCTTCATCCAAACCTCAGCTAAAGAAATAAACTCACTTCTTTTGTCATCCCCTCCATCAACGTGCCCACTTGATCTTATCGACTCTAATATTCTCTGGTCTCTCCCTCTCTCTACTTTCTCTCATCTTGCCCATCTTTTCAACTTATCCCTCTCCTTTGGCTTCTTCCCCTCACACACACTCATATCTCCCCCATCCTTAGAAAACCTAACCTTGATCCCACTTCACCCTCCAACACCGTCCCATCTCTCCTCTCCCATTCGCATCCAAGTTGCTTAAATGGCTTGTTTAAAAACGTCTAATCGGCTACCTTGCCGACGCTCCATCTTGGACCCTTTCCAATCTGTGTTCCGCCCCCTCCACTGAAACTGCTTTAACCAAACGATCTCCTTTCTGCCAGATCTAAGGGCCACTTGTTTCTTCTCATCTTCATGGATCTTTCAGCAGCTTTTAACACTGTTGATCACCTTCTCCTGCTCCACACCCTTCACTCCCTGTGCCTCTCTGGCACTGTCAACTCCTGATTCTCCTATCTCTCGGACCGCCCCATCTCTGTCTCAACCCCTAGCTCCTCCTCTCCTCCCACTCCTCTTCCCATTGGTGTGCCCCAGGGCTCAGTTCTTGGATCCTTTCTGATCTCGCTCTACACCTCCTCTTTGGGTGACCTCATCTGCTCCTTTGGCTTTCACTACCACCTCTATGCCGACAACACTCAAATCTATCTCTCCTTTCCCGAACTCTCCCCTGATCTTCTGTCAAAAGTGTCAGACTGCCTCTTGGTCATCTCCTCATGGATGTCCATGTGTTTTCTGAAGCTTAACATGTACAAAACTAAAATCTTAGTTTTCTCTCCTTCATGTATCCCCTCTCCCCCTACTATCAGTGACTCCACCATCTCATCCTCCACCCAAGCCCGTTGACTGGGCATCTTCCTGGACTCATCTCTCCTTTAACCACCACATCCGCACCCTCTCACTGTCCTGCCGCTTTCATCTCCGCAACATAGCTCGCATCAGACCCTTCTTAACCGCAGATACCACTCAAATGCTCATTCCCTCTCTAGTTATCTCCTGTCTGGACTACTTCAAAATTCTCCTCTCTGGCCTCCCTCTGGTCCATGTCCTGCCCCTACAACCCATACTAAATGCTGCAGCCAGACTCATCTTCCTCTCCCAACGCACTGCCTCCACCTCCCCTCTCTGTCAATCTCTACACTGGCTTCCTATCCCTTTAATAATTCTCAAGCTCATCACCACAACTTACATGACTCTCTTCTCCACTGTTCCCTACCTCTCCTCCCTAATCTCATCAACACTTCCCTCCATCCCTGCTCTGCTGGTGACCGCTGCCTCAACTCCAGCCTAACAACCTCTCACTCCCGCATCCAAGTCTTCTCCCGGGTCGCCCCTCTGCATTGGAACAACCTACCAGGCAATCCAGCACCTTATAATACTTCAAACGCTCCCTCAAAACCCACTTCTTCAGGCTAGCTTACACTTCCTTTAAGTTTACCTGCCCTCCCCATCTTCATCCTTGTGTCTCCTGTTTGTTTACCGTCTCCCACTTTACATGTTAGGTTTTATGAGCAGGGTCCACTTCCCTCCTATCATCATTCCTCTACCTTCTCTTCATTAATTCCCACTTTTTTTCTACTGTTTAGTTCTTTCCTTATTCATCTGCTCCTACACACATATCCTACTTCTTTATTTTCAATATATTGTTCTGCTATTTTATTTCTGTATTGTACTTGTTTTGTATTCCTTATTCTATGATTTTATACCCTCTGTTAATTATTGAATTGTATATGTATCATGGAGATGACTTGGAAGGGTATCTGTTCTGGATTCCCGAGGAGGTGATAGTGGTTCAGCGAGGTAGTGGAAGCTTGGGAACTTTATGTAGGACTTGCTTATGAGTCAGTAGGCAAAGGGTAGAAAATTCAGGCTTGACTTGACTGGACAAGGCAGGCTTGGCTGGACTAGACAAGACAGGCTTGGCTGGACTGGACTTGACCAGGACTGGAGTTGAACGAGGCAAGCTTGACTCAACTGGACTTGACCAGGAATGGATATGAACTGGAAGAACACTTGACTTGACCTGGAGTTGAGCAAGACTTGACTTGACCTAGACCAAGATTTGACTTGACCTGGGCTGGACTGGAGCAAGGCTTGAGTTGACCTGGTCTGGACCAGGAATGGACTGGAGCAAGACTTGACCTGGAGTGGATCAGGAATGGACATGTACTGGAAAAGTACTTGACTTGACCTGGATCGAACCAGGAATAACAATCTGCAGACAGCAGAAGCTGGAAAGGCAATCTGCAGACTGTTCACTGCTGACTGGGATAATCAGGCTGATTACTTCTGGCTGGTTTTGCTGGCTGATTGCTGCAAGCTGAGTAGCAGGCTGATAGCTGCAAGCTGAGGACTGCAGATAGAGATCTATCAAGGAGTAAACCATGAATGACCAAGTTGTTCTGGCACTGTGGATACAGTGCTCTGGGTTTATATAGCTCGCGATTGGATAGTCAGATAATGTGCGTCTCTTGGCTTGCTCCAGGTCGGCTGCTGCAAATCATGTGCACAGATCCAAGATGGCGGCGCACATACATTGGAGGACAGCAGTGTTTGGCACCAACAACACACAGGGAAATATGTGGTGGACATCAGACATGAAGCTGCCACTAATGAGAGTGGCACTTCCCTGGAAGAAGAGATAGAGCACACCTGAAGAGAGCCGCTGATAGGCGACTCGACAATGTAAGTCCTGCATTTTGTGACAATATGTAACTATTGGCTTTTCTATTGCCTCTGTATGGCGCTGCGGATACCATATGGCACCTTATAAATAAACGTTAATAATAATAATAATGTTTATTACTTGCTATTGATTTTTACTGCTTTATTTACTATTGTTTGTGCTTCATGTGTGATGTGTGAGTTTGTGTCTGTTTCTTTTCAGGGAAACCATGACAGCTAGGCTGAAAAAGAGAATTTCATTTTAAAGTTTTGCATTCCAGTTTCTGCTTCTTGTCTGCTACTCCTGGTCCTCCTGCATTTGTTTAGTGTGTTCCAGTCTTCTGTTTAACTCTGTTTCAGTTTCTACTAAATCTAGTCTTATTATTGTTGCTATGTTAACCTCCTTGTTGTGATGAATTTTTTTCTGGTATTAACATGGATTTTATAAAATATCGGCTTTGTTTAGGGAAATTAAAGAAGAGATTAAAACATTGTTTTAATGTTGTATATCTTTTTTTAACCATTTTTATTATAGTTTTTCAAAAACATTTGGGACACAGGAAGAAAAATAGGGAAAAGGTGTTAAACATACCCTGCATTAACTGTAGGAATATGATAGCATTATAAAGCATAATTCCATCTTGTAAAAACATTCTCAGCTTATAAAATACCCACAGAAAAAAGGAGAATAAATAAGAAATGTCCATCAAACATGAAAGGCCTAAATCATGGCTTGAATCATCTTTAGGTTATCAACTTAAGAGCTCCAAAATCACACCACTTAAATCACAAGTCGTGACTTTGTTTTCTGGACATTTGATTTAGACTTTTTTTTTTTTTTTTATGTATGTATGCCAGAGTTTTGTGATTAATAGACTAAATGTATGTTTTACATAATATATGCATATGTGATATTTTAATGGTTCATTGGGTTATTGACTTTTATAGTTTTTAAAGGTATATTATTGAATACCGCATTTACAAGTTTTAAAAATACGTAGAGAGGACAGAGCATTAGAAATAAATAATCAAAAATCATCAGCAAATAGACCCCTTTTTCTGAGATGACACCGAAAGCCTGGAAATGAGGGAGAATCACATCTTTTTTTTGCAGCCAGAGGATTCTTTGCCACGGTAAAAATAAGCAGAGACAAAGGGCACCCTAGAGAAATTCTTGTTGCTAATAGGGAAGGGTCAGAAAGAAACCCAGTACAAAACACTTAGGTATTTGGACATGTGTAGAGAGCTAAGGCAGAATGGAGTATAGGACCCTGGAAACCAAACCTGAAGAGGACCTCACACATGTAATCCCAGTGCAGGCAATCAAAGGCCTTCTCCATGTCAAGATCACTTCTAGAATTTAACAAAGCAATGAAATCTAGGACCCTTAGGGTAGCATCTGATGCTTGCCTGTCCATAACAAACACTTATGATCTGGGTGTATTATATCGTTGCCAGTCCCCGGTCTGAAACTCTCTTTGCAAAATAGGGACATCCGAAAGTTCCTTTTCGGATGTCCCTATTTCAAATACTGCACGTTTCATAATTTTTTTTTTAGAATGGGTGAGTATGCCGATCTGCATATTCACCCATTCTTATTTTGAAATACCGCCGCCGCCGGGAAAGGTGAGTAACCTCTCCGGGGTGCGGGGGGAGGGAGGGTTAGGGTTAGGCTGCGAGAGAGGGAGGATTAGGGTCAGGCTGCGGGAGAGGGAGGGTTAGGGTCAGGCTGCAGGGAAAGGAGGGTTAGGGTCAGGCTGCCAGGAAAGGAGGGTTAGGGTTAGAATTAGGGAAAGGAGTGTGGGGGCTTTTTTTTCTTACCTTTTGGAGCACCGAATGCTTGATGCTCCATGAATCGATTGCTATGTCTCATCAAGGCATATGTAATCGAAAATCCCAACCAGGGGGGGACCCACACCCTATTATATCTGGGAGTAGAAAAGCAATCCTATTCGCTAAAGATATTTTTGACACAGTGAAGGATCCTAGCATCTAGGACCCTAAAAAAAAAAAAAAAAAAGATTGGTTAAGATGGGAGCCAACACATCTATGAATTCTATAAAGAACTCATTAACAAAACCATCTGGTCCTGGAGCTTTCCCCCAAGGACTTTGTAACCGGAGGCTGTCCAGGAATGGCCTTATAGCAACAAGTGTCGCTAGTAGGATAAAATAAAGTTTTATCTCTATGTAGGTCATATCATTTGGCATAGTAATCAGCAAATTGGTTAACAATATGTGCAGGGTTTAAAAATTATCACCTGTATCAGAAACCAAGTGTCAAACCTGAGTACTAGCCAAACAGGCTCTGAGTTTACGAGCAAGCATTCTTCCTGCTTTATTAACAGAGGGGAAAAAAAGCACACCATATGTAGCACCCAGAAGTCTGCAGGAGTAATCAAGTATGGTCCTCTGTTAGTAACCGGTGGCTAAGAAGGTGATGGTTTGGCTCTTTTGGTAGGGCATTTTTGAAGCCCTGTAGCGAGCTTAAGATAATATTCAGAAAAGAACAGGAGACACAAGTGATAAGTAGCAGGAGGTACTGTTAAGTTAGGGGAGAGGCGTCAGGAAATTAGAAAATCATAGATACTGTAATACTCTGTTTAAGACAACAGTGTATTTTTGGGTAGATAAAGAGACCAAAAAGTAAAACTATAATTCAAAATGAAAATGTCAGGGCAATGTTAAAAGGCAGGGAAATTTGGCAAGGTATAGTACGAGTAGGGAAATTTGCTGTAAAGTGACAGCTAAAGGTGTATTTGTTAATAAATATGTAAGAGCTGGAGGTTGGCAACTGGAGACCCCAATGCAGACAATCCAGGATTAGGAGCTTGCCTCTGAAAATAGATATAAGTTGGACAGTTGGCCTGCAGGCAGCTGCCTCGCCAAAACTAATCTGAAGGCCATGTGCTTAGAAATAGACTGGAGCACCGGTGAAAGAACATGGCAAAACTGAGTCCCAATAGAGGCCTGGAATCTGGTATCTCCCCGAGACGGCAGCCAGAGTCTTGAAACAGCTGATTGCTGCACTTCTAAAGATAGGATTCAGGACGTCAAAACACACTACCTACAGCTGTGCCAAGTCTGCAGTCACTGAGCAGGGATCACCTGGAGCAACCTAACACTTGGATGAGATGTGGCTCGCACTAATCAGGATAATCAGATCTGCATACCACTCTGCTGCCCAGTAGTTTGATGCACACCTATATAGATGGAGAGTTCAGCCAGCCAGGGAAAGGGCTAGTGGAGGAGAAGCAGATCCACAGTAAGGCTAGGCCAGAGTGCGCTTAGGATCCCTCAGTGCTGGAGTAATACGCTCTGACTTCAGAGCTGGATCAAAGCCAGAAAAACACAATAAATTTTATCCAGATAAGAGGAATTTAGAACTTTAAGGGCTAAGCAGCACAAAATTCTTAAAAGTAGCCTCTGCATGCGCCATGAGGCAATCACTAGGTGGTTGGAGTTAATAGATTTATTGTATTTATAAATGTGACATTATAATAAAGTAACAGCAAAAATTAGTTCAATGCTTGTTGATTAAATGCTAAGATTAAACAAAATTTCCCTATATAACCTCTGAGTTCCATATGCATTATCTGCAGAGACTCTTCATTATGGGACAATGATCAAGTCAGTGCTGCACAGATATAGGTGCCTTTAGCTTGGGGCAACAAACCCATACTAGCATCACTCCGGAGGGGTCGATTGGCATGTCTACTCCATCTTAATGGTGTGTCTAATTTTATTTATATTATATAGAGCCCTATTTATAATTTGGGCACAAATAAGGCTTTATTATAGGGCATATAGTCTATACTTCCCATATTAAGCTCTTTATATTACAAAGCACTATTATGAGGGATACTTTGAGAAAAATTAAGGAGAAATAAAGAACTTTTATGTGGACAATATAGTCTATATACTATAATAAAATTCTTTATTCCTTTTAATTATACCCAGATTAACCCAATAATACAGATATTTATCATATCTTTTCCTATTATATGTGGAATAAAGAACCCTATTATAGGAGATAGTTTGAGCAATATTAACACCTATATTAGGGCTATATATGCCTACATATCTGTGTTGCTGGCCGCAAGAACTGAAACTTACAGACAGAGAAGCTCCCAGCAACTAATATCACGTCAGCAAAAGCTGCTAGGAGCTTCTTAGCCAGCAGATTATTCAAAGCTTGCATCCAGCAATGCTGAGATCTAGGCACGTAGAGCACCATTATGGGGGCTTAAACTCTCATACACATCATTAGTACAGACTAAGGGCCTGATCCTGAGCTACGATGTAGCGCTGAGCATGCTAACGCTCAGCGTTACATCGCTGACTCCCCCCTGGCACTCCCCCTGTGCGGGCGTATGGCCCCTTCCTTACGCCGGGTGAAAGCTACCCTACAGCCGTACTAGCGACGGCGGCCGTAGCTGTGGATCAGGCCCTAAGACCAGATAACGAACAAGATTGATAAATTTTAACCTTGGTATATGGAGTCAATTTATAAACATTCTGTTGCAGTTCACATAAGAATTATCTTCTGTCATTGTAATATAGTAAATGATTTGTATTTTAACAACTGTTTAATTATTTCCAAAGGGAGCTTTAGTGCATACCAGTGGTTCCCAACCTGTCTCTATCATTTTGTCATAGCACCCTTAAGCCAAAAGAAATACCAATCAATACCGCTTAGAACTTCTGATTTTCAAAATAGGGACATCCGAAAGTTCTTTTACGGATGTCCTTATTTCGAATACCGCCCACTTTATAATTTTTTTTTCAGAATGTGTGAGTATGCCGATTCTCATTTGGAAACGCTGCCGCCAATATCCCACTGCAGGGAAAGGCGAGTGACCTCTCCAGGGTGCGGGGAAGGGAGGGTCAGGCTGCGGGAGATGGAGGGTTAGGGTCAGGCTGCAGGGAAGAAAGAATTAGGGTCAGGCTGCAGGAGATGCTGGGTTAGGGTCAGACTGCAGGAGATGCTGGGTTAGGGTCAGACTGCAAAGAATGGAGGGTTAGGGTCAGGCTGTGGGGAAGGCAAGGTTAGGGTAATTAGAGGTGAGGGTTAGGGTTAGAATTAGGGGAAGTGTTGGGGTACTTTTTTATCTTACGTTTCTGAGCACCGAATGTTCGGTGCTCCGTGGATTGATTGCTATGCCTCATCAAGGCCCTATCGAAATAGGGCCGTTCTAAGCGGGGACCCAAACCCCATTTTTTTATAACTTAGGCCCAAACAACTTAATAACAGGAAAGTTTAGTAGCTTATCTATGGGGATTACTTAATAAATATGCCTGACAGGAGAGGAACTTTAGAAAGAGAGAAACACTATGATGAAACAGCCACTTTGTAAGAGTTTGCCAACTGAAATAAAAATACTTCTGCACAATGGTGTCTTATAACACTTGCAAAGCCTTATCACAAGTTACCAAATATGAGATAAATCTCACTCCTCCGTTTCACCACTGCACATACTCCATCACTCCAGTCCACTACCTCCATCTCTACAGGTCCCCTCCTCAATCCTTCCGTACCGTATGCCAGTTTTTTTCATTTTTCTTGCTCTTCCAGCTAACTGCTCTAGCTTCTTGTGGTACACTGTCTTCCTAAATAACACAACCTTAGTCCGTAAGATGGCACTGGATTGGCTGCACCCTTGAGCGACACTCTGCACACTTTTAGATCCTCTTGTGAATACTGATGGTTTCTGCACAACTGTCAGGTCAGCAGTCTTCCCCATGATTGTGATTTCTACTGATCCAGAGAGACCATTTGAAGGCTCAGGAACCCTTTGCAGGTGTTTGGGATTAATTTGCTGATTAGAATGTAACACTTTGAGCCTACAATATTGAACCTTTACACATTATTCTAATTTTGTGAGATTTGGATTTTGGGGTTCTCATAAGCTGTAAGCCATAATCATCAAAATGAAAACAAATAAAGGCTTGAAATATCTCACTTTGCATGTAATAAGTCTATATAATATATTAGTTTCACCTTTTAAGCTGAATTACTGAAATAAATGAACTTTTGCACAATATTCTAATTTTTCGAGTTTCACCTGTATATACACTCCCACCTGGACTGGCTCAAGCAGCCAGTAGTTCCACACTTGACACCAATATCAAATTGCAATCATCTTGTACAAATGTTAGGCTGGCAATTTATAAAAAAAAAGATAATTGTGTATGGCAAGATCAGTTTGTCTGAATGACAAGAAAACAGTCCAAAAACAATCTCACTAAATAAAAATTGTCCAGAATTTCTGAACAATCCGACTGACTGGCTAGATACTATTAGGATGGGTGCTCCACAATGGGGCGATTATAGGGTTTTCTGTGTGCAACCTCCCCACAGTTTTCATATGAGGAGTAGCGTGGATCCAGACATCACATAAGTTCAAGAACTCCCTTTAATGGAAACCAGCCCATAAAAATGATGCTATCTGAACACAGTGGAAAAAGAAATGAAATATCCTACGTTATAACCGAGCAGCACCTAGAGAAGTGGGCTGGTATTACACGTGACACTATAACCGGAGGATGGCTGAGCTGCCATATTGCCTAAGACATTACATCACATAACAACCAGTTCTCCCATACACACAATACAGTAACTGTCAGTGGGTAACAAGGCGGCGCCGGGCTCTTCTCTTCCGGCGGGTAGACGCACGGGACACCTCCCTCTGCCGCCCACATACGACGGGCGAATCTCGCGAGACTCAGGTGCTTGCTGCGGGAGGAGACCGAGGGGGAAGCGGCGGATACCGGATTCCAGGCCCGAGAGATTGGACACCGAGTCTGCTGGCTGTGTTTCCACTCTCAGTGCGCACATGGACCGCTGCGACCTTCGCCCCCTGCCTGCAGCCCTCCTCCTAGGGCTGGTGCTCGTCTCCTGCGGCCTTCTACCGGGACCGGCCACCGGCGCCCAGAACGGTAAGATAGGGATGCAGGCAAATGTGGGTTTGCATGGTGTGTAGGGTTGATAGAGGAAGATGAGACTAGAGCTGCAAGGAAGCGATGCTGCTGCTTCTATATGATTTTGCAATGCAGGAAGGGTTACTACAGTTGTACACATGAAGGCTACGGCTTCGTGTAGTTTCAGCTCAGGGCGATGAAAGGTGACACATCTGACTTAGCTTTACGAAATGACATCGTTACCCTCCTGGGGATGGGATGCACTGTAGCAAGAGCTGATTGTTGCTATGTAAACATGGAATATGTTTTTCGCTATATAATGCTCAAATCTGTAATGTACTTATAGGCTATAATTTACTCATTCACATTGGTGTGTGTTAAATAAAGCTATTCTGTATCTGGTCAGTGATTGTATATTTCAAGATTTATATATGTTTAGAAATATCTGTAGTCAATTGTCATGTCTGTTGTTGGTACCTATATCTGTAGAGTGTATACAGAGCAATTGATGCTATGCTTGTACTTTTATTTTTTCTCGCAACCTGTCTTATCTAGTTTGGCCATTTGTGACTTCAAATTCCATCAAGTCACAAGTGGCAATGTCTTCTTAACATGCATGAATGACAAATGTTATGTTGCATTTTCTTGCTCCTGCTCTTTGAAGATGAATTTGATCAAGCTGTCTATGTCTACTTGTGCAAAGTAGCTAATCTGTAGTGCGTCTCCATTGCAAACTGTTTTGTGTGCTTAATACATGTTGAAATGTAGCTGAAATGTCGCATATATTGCATTGCCAAGGTTTTCATAATCAGGGAGGGGTTTATATGCCTATGCAAGATTAATTAATTTTTTTCTTTACCACGCACTGGTATCTGCCAAGGTTGGGATTACTAAGGGTGTGCATATTGATTTATATATATGCACCAGTGAAAATGGTAGAAATTTGTGAAGGGTTAACTGTGGTATAGTGCCCAATATGTTAGTGGGAAGATTACAAGATAGGTTGCAATGCAAGGTGATGCCTAATACAAGACTTTAAATGTAATTTTTTATTTTTTTGTTTAACTCTAGATTTGCTGGGTACATCCAGTCTCTTTTGGCATTATAAGGGTTTTTGTTTAGTTTTTAGCATATATGCAATATTAATTATGCCTTGCCTTGTTTTGTAAGGATCAGAAGCAATCAATATAAAATATTAATGCGTTAACAAACCTGATGCGCAACAGGAATTATTTATTAAGGTTACATTCAACTGATGGGCAATTAGGTTTTTTTTTTCCATCTGATGGTCTGTTATTGGATTGAAATATTGGTTCTTGAAGTTGTTCTCAAAACCCTAAAAGGCATTTTAGTAAATTGGATGCAGTCACTTTAATAAAGCTATATCTCATAGTGCACATCTGATCTTTTAGAGATATCCTTATTCAATGGGTAGCCAGTGTCATAATAATATTATCTACTAAGTCTTACTTTTCAAATACTTACAATGGTTGCTTGACTTGATTAACATTAGTTTTTTTTTATTTACAATCCTTTGAGAAATAAGTATTTCTAACTAAAATCTATGTCATAAGATCACAAATTGACCCTGTTAAAATGCAGATACTAAATTCAAGGTTGATCAGGCCTTCTTTAAGTGTGGCTAGAAATGGTAACATCATTTGTCTCTGAGATAAACTGTAGGTATGCCTTGGAGAAATTAATTGCAACATGAGTAGTCAAATACACTGGGGTTACATTTGTTAAATTTAGGTCACTATGAAATATTAAGTTGGTGTCAAAATTACACAAAGGATAATTAACATCTATACCAAAATTGTACTCCTGTTTTAGAATAATAGTGGAGCAAATATGCAGAAACATTATTTCTATATACATCTTTTGCTCTGTGAATAAAATGTATAAGTTGCAGTTTGATACATATGTTTTATGCAAATCAGGCTCATCACATTTTTACTTTGCCACACCAATTTGTCTATACGTACGAATATCTTTAGTGGGTGCGTTAACCCATTGTCTTCATAATACATTGAATATGGGAGCATAACCTTCATCATTTTAAAAAGCATGATGTTTTATTGTTTCATCTCATGAGAGCATCACTGCTGCTTCAGCTCCAAGGTCTTTTCTTCCAAGGTCACAGTGTTTGCTGTGATTTAAGATCATAGGGATCCCTGGGAGGAACGATATGTTCCTTATAGCGGCTTGAGGCAAAATTTAAATCTTTGTTATGAAAATTCCAAAGGGAATCCATATTGTTTCCCAAATTATAATACTGAAGCCTATTAGTGAAGCACAACACCTGCACTGAACGACGATTATGAAAGCATTAGTAACCTTTTAATTTTATTAGTCTAGTTCATAATTTTATAATGGAAGAAAGTGTCCCCTACATGGATTTTAGAAAAATAAAAGAATAGGCACATTTTATTTGTATTATTACTCTGTATATTGACACTCTGTTTTAATTTATTGGAATATTTTAATCATTCCAGGAATACATTACCATTTCTTGCTTACAATTCAAATCATTCAAATATATTGGTTAGTGCTTGCAGTAACCTATATTTTATTTTTGGAACATGGAGTAATGCCATGCAAACATGTTACTCTGATAATGAAGAGAGATGTATATGTACTATATGGAATGGATCATATTGAAATATTTTTTTTCTCTTTAGTTGCACTAGTCAGTTTTTAAGATTGACACCTGCCAACAATGTGTTTTTTTTCCTTTGCATGGTGAGTGCAAGTTCGCTGTCACTTGGGGTAGAAGAAGAAATAAATGAAGTATGGAGCCACTGCAACCATGAATATTCATATGGAAGAAAGGCTTGGAAAATGGATGCTGTAGCTCGAATGTTTTAGTTTTCCAACTTGTTTTGTCTTCATGTATATGTAATAATAATAGCTACCGGTATATAACGCATATTACATAAAACTAATAAAAATAATCATCTTGATGGCTGAACTCTAAAAACATTTACTAAACTGTAAATAGAAATAATATACAATGTAATTGAGGATACACAGGTAATTTCATTGTTTTAAGATTCCATTCACCATTTGTCAGCTAATGCACATTAGGATTTAATGGATGTGCATTAACTTTATTTTTTTATACATATAGAGGGAAAGCATATCTCCTGTCTTATGCACCTGTAGCACACATATATATTCTTACTAATTCATATTTCTCTAAGTAGCATCTAGATTCACTAATAAGAAACAAGGAGTCATATCTTATGAATGCATGTGTATAAATGTATCAAAATATATATATATATACACTCACTCACTCACTCTCTATCTAGCTGTCTAGCTATCTATTTATACACACACATTTTGTGTGAATTACTATAATAAATAACCAGAGTGGGATGAATATTAGTGATCAGATAATTATTGGCTGATAGGGACGACTATTATGCAGTGGTTGTAACACTGACAAAACAGTCCTTAAACATTCTGACTCAATAACACACAAACGTTCTGTCCATCATGGTGCTCTTCCTATTAGAATCTACACAGGGTGCTAAGGAGTAGCTACCTGAACTGAATGTCTGAGTCAGAGACATTGTACTGGTTGGTTGTATAAGATATGATTCAAGATCACTATACCAAACCTTTTGTAAAGATTAATTTGGGTATGATATTTGAGGGTTTTATCCATGTGATGGTGATTGAAATGGTGAGTTTTGGTAGTTTTTACATGAATACAACATCATGGCTTGGGGATCTAATGCTTATGTAGTCTGCTAATACTCTATGTTTATTACTGGTCTGAAAATCTATTTTCTTACTGTAACTTTTTTGTATGCTATTTACTTTAGTTTTATCTCCTGTGACATGTACAATATGTTGGCATAGATATTGATGAGCCTGCAGCGTTTTGCAAGTGTCTTTCTTTATGCACTCTGTTTCAAATCGAATGCACATAAACCTATAAAGTGTCATTTAAATGCAACCTTAAAATATCATGTGTTTATAGTTGACTTTGTGGCCTTCTTCGACCAGTCTTCATTAATCTTGGAAATAAATTCAAACAATACATTTAATTAAGAAAGAGGCACATATAAACAATAATATCAACAGGCATGAAAAACAATTTATTTAAGCTGTACAAACAAATCTGACAGCAATGTGGAAAGGAGCCCAGGGTGGCAGGTGATTGTTCCAAGGGCTGCATGTTGTTCACCACTGTGCTTAAAGCTATTTTTTTTACTTGTTTATAAAGAGTGTTAAACAACCAAGGTATTAAAAACAAATGATTGCTTTTAAGTTGGGTACACACCTGTACAATTCTCATCAAATCTGACCTACCAGTTTATCTGCTATTGTTAGAGTTAGTGCATAGCTGGCCATACACTAGGGCGAAAATCGCATGAATTCTCTTATAATCTTGACGATTTTTCCACTAGAGTCCCTCATGGTATCGGCAGCATACATTACATGTTACAAATCTTATGAACGTTGAAAAAAACCTGCGATTTCAGCACTAGTTTTGTCGTCATAAAAAAAACCGCTTTTGCCCATACACAGTCCGATTTTTCTTTTTTAGTCGTACGATTTTCTGTTAAAATTAACATGAAGGGCAGTCGTTAACATGCGGGTTTTACTGACGTAGACGATAAGAAGCAGTCATATAACTTCCTATTGTAGCTAGCTCTTTGTTCTTTGATACCGTGATGGATGCAAATACAAGAGGTCTTGGAGTATTCGCCCTTTCTTTGGTTATTCCAACAAATCCATGTTCCACAACAGTAGGCGATCAAGGAGGACATGCATATATAAGGTGTTATTTATGCATTAAAGATAGGAGACAGTTCATTTGCATAAGCACGCCCACACACTATGCGATTTAACACAAAATCTGGAGCTTTGGAACAATTTAAATCAAACATGTCAAAAGATCAAATAATCGTACAAGAGGCGTTCTTGGACGATTATTGAATGTACGGCCAAAAAATCGTTACTATACACTTGAGCGATAATTCGGGTCCTCACACGCTAATTGAAGGATCGGCCCGATAATCGCTCTAGTGTATGGCCAACTTTACACAACCTTTGATTATATCTAATTTAAGTTATCTGGTTGTGTCAAGATTTATAGACCTACTTCAAAATTTGGAAACCACTCAACCAATGTCATTTGACAGTTTTTTTTTAATTCTTCTGATCGGTATAGTTCATTTGGTTTATCAAGCGAGTGCTTTCCTGGACTGTTAACAATAATTAGTTGGACAGGCCCAATAATTGTATAGTGTATACCTAGCATAATTGTGAGATGGATTGTTGCTCTGTACACAGCATTGTTGTAGTGGTCAACACTTAAAGCAGTCTACACACTATACATAATTGTATGTAATTGTGTTCTATTGCAGTATCCTGGGGATGAAGCATTCTGACTATAGCCATACTATAGTACGCCATACCCTTATTTTTCCAATATTTTTGAGCATAATATAATGATTACTTGATAGTCTGGATCTGTATGCAAAGACTATATAGACTTAAGACCCCTGACTTCCCCTCTGCTTTGACCTTTTATGCTTGCATTAATCAGACAACTAAAGGTAGGATACGACTGTGAACTACGTTGGTGCAAGGGGAGTGGTTTATGGTGTGATCGCTCAGATGCATGTATACAGCAGGTCTCTGATAGCGGATTACCGCACATCCTGTGTTCAGATGTCCGAAAGTCTGTTCTTTGGATACGGTCTTGTGATTCCAACCCACGCCCACTTGAATGCAACACAGCTCCTCAGATGCATTAGCAAGGAAGAACTCAAAAGTGGATGGAATGCAATCTAAACGCACAAAAAGGAAGAGGGCCTGGTCTGGATTTGGTTCAGTGTGCTAAATATATCTTTAATCGACTTAGCTACTATTTACATTTGTGAAAGGGTAGGTTCTAGTAATGACATAGTGCTTGCAGACTGTACCAAATATCCAGGCAACTAGATGTTGACTATTATTGGAGTATATTGGCTTTTAATGTACATATACAAAATACAGAGTACAATTTTGAACATGTGACACTTATTTGCTTCTATCTCATGATTATTGGCATATATGATGCCCATATGATCATTTATTTTTATTTTTGTCCATCGTTAGATTTCTACAGACTGTTTCTACCACACTGACTTTAAGGGAAGCTTTATGGCATTGCCAACTTAAACTGTTTTAGTTTATTTGGCTTATGAAGACATTCCTTTGCAGTTAATAATAACAATATTTACCACAGTTAAAATAACTGCCACATTTTATGTACTTGTATATTATTTTTCTGTTGCCCTTTTAAGTCTCCATCACATTAGGGTATCTGTAGCTATTTGCCAAACTAACTGATTATAATTAGTGGACGTACACAATTTTTGTTTTGATGCAATGCTCCAAAAAAAAGGTGACATAAGAGTTTGTGTTGTATGAGGCTGCACAGTACAGTAGTTTTGAATGTTTGAGCCTTTTTCTTCATACTCCATTTGGCTTGCTTTCTGAAACGGGTAAATGCAGGCTTTAATAGTTTTGCAATATTTTTTTTAAAGCTTTCTGCATCTGTGGTTGTGTGTAGTATCAACAACACTTTTTACAATGATCAAATACGCAATAAACACATAAGGCATTCCCTCTCTTGCTGTTATAATGCTTTACACACTGACTAAGGAGGTCATACAGTAATCCAATACCTTTGCTAAATATCTTCTTTCAGTACTTTGACATTGGAATCTGCTAAACAGTATAGCCAAAAAAACAGCTACCTTACATTTTATATATTATACATGGGGGTAGTGTTTGATGCAGTTCTCGGTGCATAAAAACAATTTATGTGAAAACTTTAAATTTCATGTTTATACTTTATATTGGTATACATTATAAAAGAAAACAAGAACATTTTCAGAAATATAGATTACACAGAGACATATTTAAGATGTTGCAATAGGTATATGTTCAAGAAAAAAAACCCCGCATACTGCCAGGGAAGACCAGGGTCTTGGATTTTCCCGGGTCTGCCCTGCAGTGTGAAACCAAGTCTGTGACCCTGGAATCATCTGGTGACACAGCAATATCCCGGGTTCACAGACCTGGGATATTGCCGGAGCAGCAATATGAAAGGGGTATCAGTAAAAAAAGATGTAATGGAACAAGTACTGATGTTTGGACTTGGAAACCTAATTACTTTGATGCAGTCCACATTTCTTTAGTAGTCTAGTAGTAGTGTTTCCCAACATCTGTTCTCAGGGACCAATAACAGTCCATGTTTTCCAGGTGTAAAGTGTACCACCCTTTTAAATGACAGTTACTAATGAACACACCTGTGCTCCAGCAGGGATACCTGGGAAAAAAAGGACTGTTATTGGTCTTTGAGAACCGAGGCTCGAAAAAACAGTGGTGAGCAGGGGTTTTCAGCCAGTGGTACTTGGGATGGCTGGGCATGGTTGCAAAAAGGTAGCAGCCATACTTTTATTTTAACCAGGAGCGATGGCAAATGGTATATTTAAAAAAGTATGTTTCGGGGACTGAATTTGTAGAAAATGTACTTCAGTCATTGCAAAAATAAGCACAAAACAAAAAAGGCTCTTTAGGGGTAGAAGTAATTCCTCTAGTATTGCCCTCTTCTCTGGCCCCTGAACCTGTGTGTGTAGTATGCTTTCATGGGTGGGTAGATATTTACTAATGTCATACATATGTGTGTGCACACACCCTAATATGTGTGTGTGTGTGTGTGTGTGTGTGTGTATGTGTGTGTGT
>WWET01002517.1:163311-178798 GCA_011038615.1 Limnodynastes dumerilii
AGTGGGTGCGTTGTATGTGTGGGGGGTGTATATGTATAACCCACATAGATTATCAATAGACGAAGCATTTTGTGTGTTCACAGGATTTTGCTGGATGTGTGCTAAAAAGAAAGCAGTCACTGCAGACTGCTAGATAGGTAATGCTAGCACCCTACTCTGCTTGGCATTGTTCAAAAATAATTGGAATTGCCCACGTTGATATAATTCATAATAAAAATAGCCTGTTTAGATACAATAGAAAGAATGTGGGATTCTGTTTCAGTGTGGATGTAAAGTGGTGCAAATAAATAATTGTTAGGTCAGAGCATTGTACTCTCATTTTAATAAGTTTTGTCAATTTCACTTTTTATTTTTATTTCCTCTCTGAAATTTCAAGTTATTTTAAGCTGTACACACTAAAGGATTTTGTAATGATGCGACTAACGATTGAACTCCCGATGTGTTTAACAATATAGTGGTGGATTTGTATCTTTTCTTTTACATAACTCTTTTCTCTAATGATCTTGCCCCTTTTGTGCCTACAGCAGTATGGTCAATTCATTTAAATTATGAGGCAGACCTTAGAGCTGCTGTGAATGAAAGTAAAAATAAACCACTATACAGGAAGAGGAAGAGCGATTGATAATAGGTTGGGAGAACATACACACTTATTAAATCGAATGTTAATTGTGAAAATTAGCCATTTCATTAATATTAAAAAAAACTATTACTGTTTCTAATGATTTTACAGCATGGTTGAACAATACACACTGGTAAAATGTCTCTTGAAACTGTCATTTATCATGTGATCTACATGATAACCAACAGAACAACCTCCAGTGTGTATCCTGCTTTAAATGTTAAAATTAAATTATACTGGTTATTGATCAACAACTGACTATTACCGCTTTCACATCACTTAGAGCAGTAACCCGGGTTTCTCTGCTGGGTGAATGTCAGGGTTTAAAACAAAAAATAAGGTTGTAAGACCATGTCTTACACAGGACTTGTAATGCCTCTGGACCAGAAATGAGACTACCAACTATGAAATTCAAAGCGTCGAGTAGCGGAATTGCAGGTGGACCAGAAAGAGACAAGCAACGACAGTAGTAGTTGTCTGTCTCCTTTCTGGTCTACCTGCAGTTTCGCTATTCGCTGCTATGAATTTAGTAGTTGACTATCTCCTTTCTGGTCCAGAAGGGGACCATAAAGGAGATGGGCAACTACTAAATACATAGTGGAGAATAGAGGAGCTGCTCCAAACCAATGCTTGCTCCTTTTTCAGTGTGCGGCTACCGGTGAAGAGATTTGTTTACTAATAGTAAACAAACCTATCTGATCAGGTGTCTTTGTGAAGGACCCGTGTTGAAAGACAACACCGGAACAGTCCCGTGTGAGACCTGGGAAAACCCTTTCACACCACCGCCAAGACCCAGGTTTTTGTCTTAGAACCTGGGTATTTGGGTGTGATGTGAAAGGGGTATTTCATCATATATCATCACAGACTGCTAATGAAGTTAGTGTTTAGAATACATCGTCTTTTTTTTATTTTTTTTATTTAGAATTGTGGCTGTGAACTACTCTACAAAATGGCTAACTTACAGTTCCTGGTGTAATTTGCTAAACATGGCTCATCAGTAATTAAAAGCGTGTTGTGCTGTCTACAGAGAGCATGTAAAAATTAACAAATGTTGTGTTGGAATTTCGGCTTACTCATCTCAATAACCTTTTATCTTTTCTCAAGGGCAGGCAAGGTGCTGGCTGCACTGTTCAGTTGGCCCTGATTCAAAGGTTGGAAAGTGAAATACAGGGTATTATCCGTGGTCCATCTGGCTGCCAGAAATCCACAATCTTTTATTAACTTTTTGTGTGCTTAGAGTGTGGCTTTGACTCTGAGCCGCAGTAAGAGAATCAAGTCACTTAAGCCATCTGACCTGCACTTATATTTAGCTGTTTCCAAAACCGCTATTTTCAACACAATGTGGGTAAAATGTGCCATGTATCCAAGGCATGTGGTTTATTATTGACATGGTTTTTTTTTTTAATGGATATAAGAATACAAATTTTAAACTATTCTGCTGTGGTGCTTAAAAGCTGCAAGTCTGAGATTTTTTTTCAGCTCAATGTCACTGCGCTGACACTGTTTGCTGCATGCTCCCTTTGGCTAGGCATGCTTGTAGCAAGGTAGCCGCCAACTGTGTGTGCTAACAATTATATGAAGACAGTAAATATGCGGCACACATTTAGATGTGATCAAATTAGATTTTTATTTCTTTATTTTTGCTATAAAAGGGAACAAATATAAAACTAGGCTACCTTGAGCAATAGTCAAGACAGTTGCTACGGCAACCTGGGGTTTCGACAAGTTAATCATCTCTATAGCAGCACACAAAATGTGCTAAATATATCATTGATATGAGGTAAACAGGTACTCTATGTTTAAGCATAGGTATTTAATATATGCATGTTTGCATTGAATTTTCATTCTTTATTTAGCTAATAGATATACTTTTAGTGATGATCATTTTTCCAGAGCTTATGTGGCATTTTAATAGTTATAGATTGGGCATGTATTGGCAGTATAATATGTGGTACACCTGCTTTTAATTAACATTTTTCTTACTTGTACTTGGCACTTTAATCTTTTTGAAATGCTCGCTTCTGTTTCTGTGTTGTGCACTGTTAATATAATTGTTGTTTTTGTGTGTCAGGGCTGTTCTTTGATAAATAAGTGTTGTGCGTGATCACTCTTGCCTATGCCAGCCATTCATTAGCAGATTACAGCACAGCAATCAAAGCTTCAGTAAGATTGTGCATGTATGCGCAACTAATATAAGGAAGGTGGTAGGCAGCTGCAGAGTGCTGCAATGCAGGGTGGAGGATCAGGAATGGGAGGTATTGTGGGGGAAGTCAGTGCTAGGGAAATGATGGAGACTGCTGTATCTGCTCTTCGTAGTACTTGTAAAATTACATCATTTCAAAAATGTTAGAGATAATAAATAGTTACTCAAGTGACTATTGTATACATTTTTATATTTATACAGTAGATGTTTATATGAGCTGCAGGAGGTATTTTATGTTTTAAACTAAGAAAATGACAGTCGGTTAAAAAGCTATTGTAAAAATATCTCAAGTATTTTATTTTCTTTGTAAAACCATGTTAAGTCCAAATGTTATTTGGTAACATGTAAGCTTTAATTGTTATTTATGTAGTCACTGTTGTCATCATTTAAGATGTATGTGTGAGGCAGTCATTAATACATGCATTTGTGTATTATTGAACATATATTTTATCATTTACAGTTAAATAATCTTTGTTGTGAATCCAACGTTTCCAAGCATAGCAGGAAAAATCCTGAACTATACATACGTGAACAATCATAATTTCAGCAAAAGCTAATACAGCACTATTTATCTTCTTAAGGTTAGAGCTCCTTTTGAAGGTCATGTAGGACACTGGCCTGAAGCATCCTTTTAAAATGTATTACTCTGCAGCTGTGCTCTTGTTTTTGTCTTAAATACAAGCTTGAAACATTTAATGCAGTTTGGAGTAATGCTTAAAACAATACTGTGGCAGGGAGATGGTTAGTTAGCATTTTGTGTGTAGGATCTGAAAGCATAGAAATTGTGTGAATGATTGTATGCTGGTATAAAAGTGCTTGGCCTTTTTTATTTTTTTTTATTTTTTTCAAATGGCAATCATGCTAAAAAACCAATCTAGTGTAGACAAAATTGTCGTCTTCTATTTTATATTTTCTGTTATCTGCATTCTTATTTGCTTTTCTTTTTCTTTCTACACCTTGTCCTTTTCTTCCCACTGGCCTATCACTGCCTCTCCGCTAACCCCTCTAACCATAGCTGGGTTTGTCAAGTCGCCTATGTCAGAAACTAAACTAACAGGGGATGCCTTTGAACTATACTGTGATGTGGCCGGGATCCCCACTCCGGAGATCCAATGGTGGTATGCTGAAGTCAACCGGGTTGAGTCTTTCAAACAGCTGTGGAACAGTGCAAGGAAGCACCGGGTCACCATTAACACAGCCTGTGGCACAAATTGTGTGAGTGTTCTGAGAATAACTAGTCTGACCCTGGAGGATTCTGGCACCTATGAGTGCCGGGCAAGCAACGACCCCCGACGGAATGAACTGAGACAAAACCCAGCCATAACATGGATCCGGGCCCAGGCCACCGTAAGCGTCCTGCAGAGTGAGTCCACCCTCCTCCCGTATCGTAGTGGATTTGTTAGTAGCTAGATGAGCTCTAGTGAAAATGTGTGTGCCCCACTTCCCTCACCAATCCACCACCTGAGATCCTTAGTAAACCATCTTGTTGTCTCGTCTTTTTGATCCTTCGGTTCTTCCACCATGCGTAGTCCTTAGAAGCTTCGTTCAACTGCTGCTTTTTTTTTTAGGAATTGCAGAAGTGGGGATCTTAATGACATGACACACAAATTTCCAATGTTTGTGTGTATTTATATATTTGTCTTTATTCAGGTTCCATTATGATCTTAGTTTTTTTTCGTGTGTGTGTGTGTTTTGTCTTTATTTTTTATGTTTAACTGACTCAACTTTTAGTCCTAACTAATTTTTCTTTTATCTTGAGATACAGCTCTTCAAATTTTCCTCATTGAAGTAACAGAACATCAATTCTCCAGGTCTCATAATTTTGTGGCCGAGAAGTCTGAATAGTATGGCAGCTTATTTTATTTTCTTTAGTGTTATTTTCATCTTAATGCTCAGTTCAGATGATTTTTGTACCTGTGATTTAAGCCATTGTGTCCAATTATTGGAGGTTATGATTGATAACAGTATTTATGGTTAGATTACTTATTTTTCACATTTGTAAGGTAATATTGTATATACAACACATTTATCATTCTTCATGTTTTGGATCTTATTTTACAAGCAGTCATTCACCATTTGAGACTTATTACAGGAACGTTTAAATACCATTTTATTTAGAAGGCACGCTTGCAGTTTTGAGTATTCTATAAGATTGTCTGATGTTTTATTTAAGAACATTTTTTACATATCAGACTGGTTGTTCCTTAATTTTTGCCTCTGGATTTTACAGGGCAGCTCATTCTGTCTGTAAACTGATTGAAGGCACAACTCCCCTCCCCATTCGTTGTAATGCGACAGATTTCCTCATCTCTTGCCTTGCAGAAAGGTGAAGGCTAATGCTGAATGGAATACGCTGCAGGAACAAGTGGACAGAATATTAAGCAGCTTGTTCTGTACTTTAGCAGCTCATTCTACATTTAGATCCTGCAGAAAAGCAGAACAGCATGGTTGTTTAGGGCCTGAAACACATCAACTATGGATAGTTTCCCTATGTGCACGTTCTACATAGATGAATAACTTTCACTATTCCCATGTAAGGTAGCGACAGTCTGTATCATTACTTTAGGAGAATGTCTGCATGCACGTAAAGTCAGCACAGTGGCTATTTTGAGTATGGTTTTGCATTTCAGCCCTTTTCATTTGAGGTTATTATTTGACTATTTTTGTAGAAATGTATAATATGATGCTGTTTGTCAATTGGTTCATCAACAATAGCTATATTTTAAACTAAGCATCCTGAAGGATAACATTATGATGTCTGCAATAACTGCCTGGACCACTTCTGATGAGCCCCTAAGCTGGAACCTCTTGTATTTTGACCCTCCTGCAGATCAAGGAGAGCCTGACCCTCTTGTGGGTGAGGGCACCCCTGGACAAGCTCCATGAACGGTCTTAGTGAGGCCGTCTTTCTGTATATTTAAAATATATTCTCCCCCCTCCCTCTTTGGGTACAGGAGTTATGCTTTCTGTCCCTTGCAATTAAAAAGACTTTGGACGTTTGGAGCTGTGCTGGAAGTAACTCCACACGCATTCGCAGTAATGATAAAGCCCTCATTGGTTTTTTCTGGATCCAGTCCTAATGGTATCAATATAGTGTTATATGGATGTAATATGCATTAATAGAGTAATGAGTTATTACATCATCTTGGCAAAACATTGCTTTTACAGAATGTCTGAGCCATGTGTTGTAAAGAATAACATTTCAGCAACCTTCCAGAAATATAAGCATTTACTTTATTTGTAGAGAAATATTAACACCAAACACTTGCTGTAGAACATAACATCAGAATCCCTCTACTTCCCCCACATGCTTTATCACATCCCTGCTTATGTGACCAACAACCACCCCCCTCTGTATTTTATTCATTTTGGTGACCACCACTGGCTTATGTGAATTTAGCACTGGGATCATAAGCATTTTCAAGAATTCCCATTGTCTGCGTATTTGTATTAGATGCTCATACAAATGTAAATCTTATTTAAGAGAAATAAAACTAATCATAGAGTGCAAGCTTGTGGGCAGGACCCTCTTACCTTCCCAGTCTGTCTGTTAGCACTACACAATACAACACGATATTTTTATAAGTCTTGTAAAATTATAAGGCTGTACATAATCTGAGAGCACTATATAAAAGCTGTTAATAAATAAATCACAACATAGGTGTTTCCTAGACCCCTTATATACTTCATTTGAGCTAAGGCCTACAGAATAATAGTCTTAAAAAATATAGTCTTAAAAATGTAAACAAGTGACATGTAATATATCGGTTTGATTGCAATCTTCATACACGTGATATGTGTAAATGTCTTGTCTTATGGTTTTCGTCTATTAATATTTGAAGACAAACAACCCCAACCCTCCCTCATAGTACTGTGGAGCCAATGCTTGTACAGTTGTTCACAACGTCATGTATTTGATTACACATCCTGCATTTATTTTAGTCTTCGAGTACTCCCATTCAAGTGACAAAACCTTTGTCTGTCTGTGACTTGTTTCATCTCATATAATTGGTTTCCATGCGCCAATTACTTGTACATTTGGTCAGCCTTCTTAGGATAATCTTACTAAAACAGTCCACAGTGGTGGATTTGACGCAAAATACTATGCATAATTCTCTATCTTTAATGTCTAATTTCCAACATAAAAGGTCCATGGCCTTGTTGCATAGCCCTCCCCTTTCACTTTAAATAAGTACCGATTGACTTTTTATTTTGATATTATGTAAAGCTTGTTTCATTTAAAAATACTAATTAAAATACAGTTATCTTGATAGTCTTATTAAATTAACAATAACACTAATTAATTATTCCTATGCTGTAGGTAAGCAATAAATTTGATAATTACTAGTGGTACTGTATAAACGGCATGTTCATTTATTCAGTCATATACAGTAAATATGGACTAAGTGTGCAGTTATCCTAACTTCTATTATTTGATTACTATAGTTTGCAGTCTTGGTCATAGGTTGGTAACTTATATGTTTATTTGTGTTCAGCGTAGCTTGTGTAAAAAAGCCACTGGTGCTTGATGATCATTGCAGACTGTTTCTTGATGCAGGTTTAGTCAGTGTTATGATCCAAAATGTCTGTTAACTGATGTAATAGCATTTTCTAATGATCATTTTGTCTATAATTCATTGTCCAAATAAACCTTTGAATCTATTAATAGTCTCAGTACAGAAAAATGCTCCAACAGGATTCCAGTCCAAAACATAAAACAAATATATCACCATATTAGAAAATTAGTGTATGATTTAACCAATATAAACATTTGAAGGTGGCACAAAAATATAAATGCAGTCAAAAATCTATTGTGTCTGACACGTTAAACACTACCAATGCTGTTACAACCACGTTTTACCTGTTCACAAATAATTAACAAGTGCCACAAAGGGGAGTGGATGTTACAAAATCACTGTTTGACAACTCAAAACAGCAATGTACTTGAAAGAAAAGTCTGAAGGGACAGATGTTGATTTGGAAAATCCACTATCTGTTACATATACCCCATCGTCTCTTGCATTAAATTTGTTTTGTGCATTTATTCAAACAAAACAAGGCTTTTCCTTTTTTTTCTATTTTTTCTTAAATAACAAAATAGAATGTGCTGTACTTATGAGGATAGTTCAGTCTTATAAAAAAAATAGTGGGCATACAGGGCCTCCACTGGTAGAGAAGGCCCAGGTTGTTGAACCTTGTGTAAGTAAACTGTGGGATCATAATGATTGGTTGGCTTCTTGAGAAGAGTCTTAACAGAAATTTCTTTTACTGCTCTATGTATGTACCGAATTGCTCAGTCATATATTAAATTTGGTTGCATTGTTTCTGTACATTAAATGCTAATAAAATATTGTCAGTTTTTTTTCGATGCCTGCAGCTTTGCATTCTTACCAGGTTTCTGTTTTGTTTAGAGGTATTAAATAATTACTGGTAATTTATGTATATACTTATATTGTAAGCACTTTCTTGTCCCATATTGTAATTTGACCTTCTGTGTCTCCCATTATTTGTCTTCCATTGTCTGTTTTTTTTTGTTTTTACTTTATTCTTAAATGCTAAACTAGTAGTACCTTTTTATTAGTGTTTTTTTGTAGAGTATTAAAAATGTGTATACAGTAATTGAACGTGACCCACAATACAAAGAAGACTTTGCATTTCTTTGTCTTTTTATTATTTTAATCAAGCTTTTTAACTGACACTTTGTTCTTTCAGAGCCAAGAATCAATGCCAGTGAGGAACTTACTATTAAGAAAGATATTGGCACCATTCTGTTGCAGTGCAATCTCACTCAAAATGGGGGAAACCTTGGGCAAGTTCAGAGCACCTATTGGACCAAAAATGGTGTGGAAATTGCAGACTCTCAGAAGAACACAGTCAGCACTAGCATGGAGTATAAGTAAGATTGTGGTGATCACATGAGCTAAGACAAACAGCAGATTAACACCCTATAAGTTTTCATTTTGAATATTACCATGTCTCTTGTTAGTACAGTAGCTTTGGTTTAATTTCAAGTATTTGTCACTTTAAAGGACAAGAAAAAACATTGATTGCAGAAAAGGACATGTCTGTTCATTGATTATACTTTAGTGTATTTGCTATGTGCCTAAAGTAGAAATAACATTTAAGGGGACAAATAACTGAAAATCATAGCAAGTGTTTGTCGCAAGTTTTATTATTTCAAATAAACAGCAATATAACTTGATTTCCATTTTATATAAAGTACAATATTATATGTATAAATCTAAATAAACTGTTCTTACTTTTAGCTAGTTAGTTATAGAAAGGTTTTAAAAAAGCAATGTGTACATTGGAATTCACTTTTTTACAGATAATTTAACGGGTTGTAATTGGTAAAGGTGAAAGCAGAAAAAGTGAGTCCCCAAACAATGTTGTTTGATCTGTCAGTCAGATGTACAAAGTACTGTATTTTTCGCTCCATAAGACGCACCTGACCATAAGACGCACCTAGTTTTTAGAGGAGGAAAACGGGGAAAAATTTTTTTTAATGAACTGTGCCCCCTGCAGCCAGCATTCATGGTACCTCAGACAAGCCCAGCCGTTGAATGTATTACCATCATGTGTCCAGCTCCCTCCTAGTAGTCCCATCATGTGTCCAGCTCCCTCCCCAGTAGTCCCATCATCTGTCCAGCTCCCCCCATAGTAGTCCCTACATCTGTCCAGCTCCACCCCTAGTAGTACCTACATCTGTCCGGCTCCCCCCCCCCCCCCACCCCCCCCGTCCAGCTCCCCCCCTAGTTGTCCCGTCATCTGTCCAGATGCCACCCCTAGTAGTCCCATCATCGTCCACGCCCCCTAGTAGTCCCATCATCTGTCCAGCTCCCCCCAGTATTTAATTCAAGTGCCGAGCTCCCCCAACTCTTACTTTCTTACCTTTGCGGCATTCCCTCGCTCCTTCCTCCGCGCTGCGTCCGGCACCGAATGCAAAATCCCGTGAGATCCGACGTGGGATTTTGCAGTGCGGCCTCGTGACGTCATCCGAGACGGCCGCGGAGATCTGAGTTGTGCTTGGATGCCGCCTCGGATCCCCAACGTGCACTCTTTTTTGCAGTATTTGGTCCATAAGACGCACACCATAAGTGCGTCTTATGGAGCGAAAAATACGGTATATTAAAATATCAAATCTTTATTCCAAATTATTCTATACTAAGACAATGCTCATTTTTAGCAAAATATTAAAAATGAAAGAGAGAAATAAAAATAATAATCAACAATCCCATATTGCAAAAGTCTCTGTTATGAATAGTAGGATGAAACAACACTAGCTCAGAAACTGGTGAAGTTTATTATCAGAAGACACTGATAATACAGGATATGTAACACTGGGTTATGTAGGTAACGTAGCTATACAGCATTTATTATAGCTAGTAATCACAAGGATACTGGGAATGCAGAGATTCCACAGAAGTGAAATGCAGATGTAGTTAATGCACAGGAAGTATGTAAGAGAGTCTATATAACGTCCACAGAGAAAGCAGCGTGGTTGGAATAATGCAGAGACCAAAGATAAACATAGACAGGAAGAACCAGATAACAGGACCACGGTTGAGAACAGCAAACAAACATGCAGCATAGGAAACAATGTCCCACGCCAAGCTCTGTAATGATGGAATAGATGAACACAGAGCACAGGTGTAGGATAACAAGCACATAAGAGTATTAGTTCCAGAGAGAGTGTTCAACAGCAGCCTCTAGGGACAGGTAATAGAAATGTCCACAATAGGAATACCTGGTTCAGGTCTGCCTCTAGAGGCAAAACAGGATACAGCAGTCCAGGATATAACAGTCTCTATATAGATGTTATAAATAGACTTTTCTATACTTGAAGCCTATGTGTTTCCATAATCCATATGCTAATATGGTCAGCATCATGCAAGGGGTGATAAACACAGTAGATATCTATAAATTAAATATCAATCTTTAGAATGAATATGATGAGAGATAATGTCAAACCTGAACTGTTCTACCTGTCATAGATCTCTTTATTGATACATAAACTATCCATATATCTAACAGCAGTTTGTCATAGAAAGGATGTTAAAATACTTATAACTATCTAATAGTGACAGCAATGTTGAACTCAATGCACATTTCGTTAATAGAGCTTTTTCAAGACATCAGCCGGCTCACAGGACCTTCAAAATATTTAAAGTAAACTTTAAACAATTTACAGTTTATGAATTCCTTTTTTTATTATTTCCATATATTTTATCATATACACCACTCTCATTATAGATTTTTTCATTTGTTTTCTACTGTCTTTGTTTAACTGTTCATTAGGTATTTGTATGACTCACAGCTAATAGCATGTGTTATATACGTATGTTTTGTCACCGTTTATTACTCTTTAATATTTGATAAAAGAGAATATCTCCTTGATTTTAATATATTTATGAATTAAAATGAGATATTGTAATATACTTAGTCCGAATGCTTTAATAACAGATCATTGTGCATTAATTGTTTAGGAACTCACTTTTCTGGTTTCTGAAATAGCACCACCCAATATATTGGTATTATCAATTATATGAAGCAACATACTTTGGTAGCCAGAGTGCTGGTAAATGTACCTTATAAATATACATTGTTTTGCAATTGAAAATATATATTGTGCGGATGGCTATACATTTTCTCCTGTAAAATTTAACTGACATACACCCATAACACAATTCTCACCCTCTCCTTTTGCCTTCCTATTGCCTCTGTGGTAACACTGACCTTAGATCGGCTATATTTGTGGCATGCTGCTGGGAGCTTCTCTTCCAGGGAGTGATTGCATTATTAGCAGAGGTGATCCAGGCCATGGCTGTGTTTGTACTGCTAACTGCTCAAAGAAATCAAGAACTGGCACTGTCTAGGGTCACCTGGTGCTTTATCTGGCTCGGACTCAATCTGGACACTAGGTTCAAATTTCTAATTGCCATGACAACCTGGCACTCCAAATTTGTCAAGCTTTTTGGTTAATGTATTTAGGAAGTGTAAAAAGGAAAAAAAAAAGACAAAATGCAAAATACATGCAGCAGTTAACATTCAGTAACATGTAGTACTTTAGTGGTGATATTGTAAATCCTTTGGTAAGATGATGGAAGGCAAGTTTAATGTCTGGTTTTAGTAATTCCACTCTGGCCATGTGCAGAGACAATGCATGATTGAGTCAGTAAATGTCAAACATAGAGAAGCCCAACTGCTTCTCATACCACAATATACAGCTAGTTACATCAATCAAGCCTTATTAAATTACTAAGCCTTACTAAGTAATTATTTAATGCAATTGTCAGTGTTAGGGTCTGCTTTATAGTGTTGTTAGTGTTTGTTTGTTTTTTTACCATATCTGCACACTATATGTACTGGAGTTCAAGAGTAACTGCAAATAAGTTGTTACTCTACTTTTTTGTCTGTACTTCACCATTGAGGTGAGGATACTGATGTCTAATGTGACGTAATTCACATAATTAATTGAAACCTCTTGGCTGTTGCACTTTGAGTTTCTTAGCTGTATGGTACTACCCAGCCTGCTTATGAGCTCACTCCTCTTGTTGACTACCCTTTAAGATAGCAAGATACATGCCAAGGTCCTCGTTTTGTGTTCACATTAGACTGTTCTGTTGCTCAAAAATAGAGTTTTTGGTGACCTTTTACTGACACAGGCTGTGATATGTACAGCTAGAAGTATTGTTAAAAGTCTACTTGATGAGCACATAGCTATCGTGTTTGTTCTGATTACATATGTCATTTTCTGGTTCTAGGATCCTAAAACCAAAAGCTGATGATTCTGGAGAGTATCTATGTGTATTTACCTTCAACAGTTCTCCACCTGTCAATGCTACCATTGAGGTTAAAGGTAAGAAATCTTCTGCAAGGCTATAAAGCTGATCTACATTAAATCATTAAATTGTTAATTGTCATAGTCCACACATATTCTATCATTAGTCGTTGCACATGAAAGTACAGTCTTTAATGTTGGCTGTGTCCCTTGATTACATGTAATGATTATCATGCTCACTGTGGCAATGTCCTGTACTCTTTTCTCTCAAGTTTTTTCTTTTCTATTTATTTTCTTATATTAAACTCTAGCCATTGTTTTATTATTTTTTTGGCGCATATATAGTTGATTAAATGATTACATAGGGCCAGGTACCAGATTGTTGGGGCCCCTATATTTATGTGCACGTTCGCACACCAAGAACTTTACCATGAATCTGGATCCTCAAAATCTAGATTTCTGTTCTGGAAGTTGGTCTGGCAGGTAGAATGGCGTGCTTAAAGCATGACCGCGTGGTGGGTGAAATATAAATCGAACAGTAAGGACTTGGCTAAGCCCTTAGGTACAATCATCATTTTCTCCCCGACCATTTTAATTGGGGCTGATGCGTAAATGTTAAGGTTAGGGTCCTTGTGACAAAAAATCACAAGTGTGAGGGCTGTGTACAAATTAAGATTAACGGCCCTGAGGTCCACTCGTAAGTGCCTACTAAACCTAGATCTGGTCAACAAATACTAAATGTAACCATGAAGAGATACAAACTAAAATGACATGGGTTAAATTCCATGTATACCAGTTAACAACAAGACAGCCTAAAACAATATTTATCACTGTCTTTTTTTCAGCCTCTCCAGAAATCACTGGACACAAAAAAAGTGAAAACAAGAATGAAGGACAGGAGGCACTTTTATATTGTAAATGTGTAGGATACCCTCACCCGGAATGGATTTGGTATAAGATGGATGATAATGACCTAACTGTAAGTAAACAAATAGTATGTTGGCAGTTTATAGCATGAAGTCTACTCTCTCGCGGTGCTGTGGAATCGCGGTGAAGCATTTATTTGGATTTTAGTGTCTGTAGGTTACTTCTGAAACTGTGGGCTCTAGTAAACATAACTTTTGCAGTAGTTATGTTGAAATGTTGTTAGCTTATTATGAACTACAACAAACAAGCAGCAAAAATGGCCACTTAGTCAATGAGTATTTAAACAAAGAGCAACTAGAAATGATCAAAGGCACACATTTACTGTCTGAAACTCTGGTTTCATCATTGTGATTTAACATCAACCAGTCTAGAGTTTTAGTAAAGTTCTATGTTTTGAAATTTTAACTAGCATTAAAAATTCACACGTTCATCACATCTGATGTTTTTCTATTCATGATGTCTTAGATATGAGAAATATAATTTCTAATGCATGAACTATGGACTTGCATTGTTAATCTAATGATCTTTGTTTACAGCAAGAAAATATTTAAATGCATAGAAGATTGAATATCTCTTGTATTTTTGTGGTGCTTAAAAAGCCATTTTGTTTGCTTGTCAACTTTGCAGGAACTAAACAATGAAAGTGGTCGTATCTTTATCACCAACAAGGATAACTACACAGAGTTGAGAATCATAAACCTGGACATTAATAAAGACCCTGGTGTGTACCAGTGTAATGCTACTAATTCAGTTGGTTCCACAAGTAGCAAAATCATCTTGCGTGTGCGCAGTCACTTGGCTCCAGTATGGCCCTTCCTTGGTATTGTTGCAGAGATTGTCATCCTAGCGGTCATCATTGTGGTCTATGAGAAACGCAAAAGACCAGACGAGGTGCCCGATGGTAAGAATAGGGGATGGGCACAATGGGCTTTGTGTGTATGTATGTGTGTGTGTGTATATGTATATGTGTATATATATATGTGTATATATATATGTGTATATGTATATGTGTATATGTATATGTGTATATATATATGTGTATATATATATGTGTATATGTATATGTGTATATATATATGTGTATATATATATGTGTATATATATATGTGTATATATATATGTGTATATATATATGTGTATATATATATGTGTATATATATATGTGTATATATATATGTGTATATATATATGTGTATATATATATGTGTATATATATATGTGTATATATATATGTGTATATATATATGTGTATATATATATGTGTATATATATATGTGTATATATATATGTGTATATATATATGTGTATATATATATGTGTATATATATATGTGTATATACATATACATATATACATACACACACACACACACACAATATAAAAGGTAAAATATTGCTGAGCTAATTTAAAGAGTTTGTGTCCTTGATGCGGATGTGTAAAAGTTACAGTAATAATAAAGATGTACACCAAGGGGGCATTTTTGAAACTCTATGATTGGGGGGGAAAAACCCTAATGCATGGACACTGCAGTATCGGAATGCACCAGGACGGAATTCTTGATCCAGAGGATCCGTCCTGGTAAGTATTCCAGCAGCAAAGCTGTAAGCCTTAGAGGAGGGAGGGATGTAAATTGTATAGTAAGGGCTGGCTTCAGGTCACTGCCTTAACATTTCTGCACTGTCCCCATATAAAAAGGTAGAGTCCTTGGAGCGTAACCCTGTACGAGCAAGGGGAGTGGCCTCCCTTCAATTAAAGGGAGTTAAGGATTCAGCGGTATCCGGTGGTCTAATGCATTCAATAATTTGTAAGGAATTGGCTATATTGAGTTTCTCGCTATACTTCCGAAACCTGGCTGTAACAGTGGACCTAATAGCAGATTCCATGCATTAGCTTCTGTTGAAAAGCTAATGTACAGATTTTACTATCCTAAATTTCATGTTCAGCGATGAGGTCATTC
>WWET01002517.1:206113-221944 GCA_011038615.1 Limnodynastes dumerilii
CCGGATGATTAAGCAGGTTTCCTAGCAGGGAGAGATGCTGCAGGGGAAATCAGGACTGGAGTACCCAGCAAAATAACAGAGGCATGATTACACGCTGCTGCCATATGCAGCGTGTAACAAATTAACTGTTGCATTATTCAAATACTTCTTCAGCTGTCAATTAACAGTAATAAATAGATAATGAGGAGTAAAAAAAAAAATAATATCTATAAACAAAAAATTATTAGTATGTGTAACATTTCACTTTTATTTCTTTAAACATTTTATCAAATATCATGTCTAATTACTAAATATACATTTTCCAGTTGATACCACACTTGTATATCTATTCCAATACCCTAAGACAAGAGGTTGTACTATTGTATTGATCAGCTTTTCCTGTTGTACAATCTAGCCTACCTCATTTGAATCTATGTTCATCTTTACTATCTTGAAACCTGTACCTGTTATACTGTGCTCTCTGGGCTCTCACAGGTGTTTACATTACTCTTCATCACTATGTAAATCATCCTACTGTGCTATCCAGCACTCAGCATCTTCTACACTGAATTTCACTGTGCTATCCAGTCTCCTGCCTCTCCACATTCTGGTTCTCTACAAAATTAGGAGCAACTGCACAAAAATGTGTAAAGTTTAACAAAGCAAACCATTGTAAAAGTGATTTTGGATGAAGCCAATGTACTAACATTAGATATACAAATATTGGGGTAGATCCTGAACTATGTGTGTGCGTACGTATTTTAGCGGTGCGTATTTTCGTACACGTAAGGTCAATACACTCCCCACGGCACACCCCTTGCACGGACGTATTTTCTCAAATTACGCGACCCAAACCCTACCTTAACTTTTCCTAACGTAACAGAATACGTCCGCTAACCGGCGTACAGACTACGCGAACGTACGCAGCTTAGCACGCCCATACTGTACACTTTAAATACTCCCCCCCGCCTACTTCACGTAAAACACACGTATTGTTGACTAACGTAAATTTGGCACGCCCACACGTAAGTATTTACGTTAGCAATACGTGAAATCTCCATACGTTTGAAAATACGCTACGTGACTGTGCGTATTTTCTGCGGTGCGCATGCGCAGTGCGTACAAATCTGCGAATTTATGTGTCCGCCACACGTAAATTCGCGGAAATGCGTAGTTCAGGATCTGCCCCATTATGTATTAGTGTATAATTTATTAATTTAGATAATTTGTGTTATTTAAGTAAAAGACTTAAGGAGGCGCCAGGGAGTATCTAAATGTAGGACATGCCACATGAATAGTAAAACCAGTTAAGACTAAGCTAACACCGCTTTCAGATCTCCACCACGACAAAAACCCAGGTTTTTAAACCTGGCTTATAGCCGTGTATATGCTGGGTTTTTAACAAAAACCCCTGTTATGTCCAGCAGGGTAGACCTGGGAAATTCTGGCTTTCCCGGGAGTGCCCTGACATTCTGAAAGGGCTGTGTGTGGCTCCTGGGGAGGGACTTGCATAGTAACAGTAAAAAATCCCCCCAATCAGGTGTATTAGGTGAGACCCGGGTTGAAAATCGCATCACATCACCACCAGACACAGGAAAAAACCCTTCTTTTTTCCTATGTCTGAGTCCCGGGTTATTAGACCCAGGACCAGGACCCCGGTACCTTTCAGATCATCACCAAAAACCTGGGTTTTTAGTGGCGATCTGAAAGGGGTATTAGACTGTGAAACAAAGACTTTTATATGTAGACACTCCCAGGATGTGAGGAGCAATGGAAGAGTTCAGATGTTCCTGATCTACTATTTCTTCACAATGATTTACTGAACGTCCAGCCCAGAAAAGACCCTTAGACGAATGAGACATCAGGATTTCATTTGTTATTAATAAGACCACCTATATGTGTAAAAGTCTATAAAAAACACTGATGGCCTGGTTTAAAGCCAGAGATTTCAGATATGAAATTTGGTGATAAATGCACTTGCATTTATTTTCTAAATAAACCTTTTTTTTTTATAGACAAAGTTCTTTTGATGCTGAAAATAATTTTTTCATTCTTCACCATGTTACAATGTGAGGGATGAAAATTACCAGTAGTTTCCATAAAAGAAAAATACTGACTGATTTTTACAGCTTTATTTTTAAACACTATGGAACCAAATTCACAGATCTGAGTGAGTTAGGTGCAGACAGATCCGTCCTGTCCCTATCCTGCACCCCATTTTTAAGCAACTTATGGCACTTACGAGTGCCATAGGGCTACCTTAACTATCCATGCAATGTCTGCACGGGCATTGCTTCTCCCCAGCTAATCTAAATCCCTCCCCCTTCCACCTCTCTACTTATAATACTCCATGCGGCCTTTAAAGACCACACAGAGACAATCTACTTACCAAACTGGTACGTAGATTGTGTAAAGGACCTACTATGCATGCGTAGTAGGTCCTTTACTAAGGATACGCACCTAAGAAGCGTCTGCTTCTTAGGTGTGAATATGTGCCTATGGACCTGATTCAGAGATTGAAAATAAGGGCCTGATCCAGAGCTACGAAATTGCTGTCCGACGGGCGAGCGTACGACGGTTTTTTGCGTATTTTCGTATGAAAATTCGCACTGCGCATGCCCAGTATGACAGCTTCCGGTCGGCTGGACGACATGAGCGTATAGCGGTCGTATGCTGTGCGAATTTTTCGCTCGAGGGGCGTGCGTTCAGTACGACGGTCGGCTGGGCGCTCGTTTTACAACAGGGAGGCGGGGATAGCCATTTAAATTGTACAGTATGGGCGTGCTAAGCCCGTACGCTCAGCGTATTATGTGCGAAAATTCGTACGGCCGACGGTCGTACCCAGTGTAGGGTATAGCCGCCGTAAGCAGGTACTTTACTATGGGAGTGTTAGGGGCGTGCTTGTTTATTCGCACGGTCGAACGTACGCATTCGCCCGCCGTGCGAAATTTCGTAGCTCTGGATCAGGCCCTAAGAGAGGAAAGTTACTCCTGGGCTAAACCATGTTGATTGCAGGGGAGTCATATTTCATCTGTTGCAAACAGTATTAGAGTTGAGAGGCAATGTTTCCCAGCCCAAATCTAAATAACAGTGTAAAAGAAAAACTGGTCAGTATCTGTGTGCAGTAAGCAATTCAAAGATATATCCCTGCATGCATAGAATACAATTACCTTTATGTAATCTGCAAGTCGCTTTGAACAGTGCTCACTAGCTGATACATTTTACAAAATGTATTGCTTTTTAAAATCTTTTCATATCATTTTAATGTCATTCCTTGTACAAATACAAATAGTAAATGCTGGTATACTGATTTCTGTTCCACCAAATTAATTGGCGTTAGGTAAAAAAAAACAAAAACCCACACACAACAAAAAAAAGATCAACAAATGGGTTTTTATAAATGTAACATAATTATTACTCTAAAACACATATGGGTTTTGTATATGTCATTGACACATAATGCAAATCAACCAGAAATCAATAACCATACAGCTTTTATTAGGCATAATCAATAACCATACAGCTTTTATTAGGCAAACCTACTAGTCTATTAAAGATAGGTCAGCAGTATGCAAGACATACCAAACTCACCAAGTTTTTTTAATACTCTACAAGCCTTAGGCTACCATGTAGGTCCTGCAATACCACCATCAGAGAACTAGCAGCACAGTGCAGCTTCCAGGCTTTATACTCATTTCAAGCAATTACCTAATCCCTCCAGCCCTGTTCTCCAGTTTCAGAGTATAATTCTCACTTGCGAGTCATTGTGTGGCATTCCTCCAACGTTTCCAGTCCATCTCAGTCTGGCTTCTTCCATCTACCCCAGGGCCGATACCTGTTTAGCGGCCTGCAGCCAAGACCGTCCCCACCATCAAGGACTCCAGTGATTACCAGGCCATAGTTTACACTCCACATTCATGTTGTCAGTCCAAATCACCATTGGGGTTCTGGTTGTTTCCTCTGTGACATCTGTCCACTCAATCTTCTCTATCCGTCTCTAATGTGCCTTCTCTCTTACGTACCCCTGTTACAGCTCAGGTTTGAAAAATAGGACAGACATTATTATTGATCCTCCTTTACTTCCTGTTTCTAATTGCAGTCTGCATACCATCCACACCACCTTATTCTCCTCTGGCATCATTGCTGCACCTGTGATCACATTTATGATGTTGTAAAAGAACATTGCAGTCTGATGAACTATGAATTACATCTGTCAAAATAGCTTTTTGATGGAAAAAAAATCCTCTGGGCTACATTTTCAAAGCCATATTGATACAGAATTGTTAGTTATACAAGTCCTAAGCAGGAATATGTTAAGTATGCAAGTATAAACCTGAGATATACCGTACATAACTGAAAAATCTTAAGTTCGGCAAAACTTAGGCACCAAAGTAAAATTCAAAAGTTGAATTACCTACTATTTACTATTGTCACTTAATGAATTATATAAATGTAAAAATGGCAAAAATAGAGCCAATACTTTAAATATGGAATCTGAATGTATCACATTTCATTATATACCAAATCAGTGATAACAGCACACAATAAAAAGTTGTTGAGGTAACGCAAAGATACACAAAAAAAATTAAATTTTTGCTGCTTACTAAATATACTATTTTAAAAGACACATGTAAAGCTTGGATGAGTATAAAGAAAAGATTTAAGTGCTCTGAATTTCATAATTTCCTCATTAAAACCAGGTTTAAAAAATCCAAAAGATCTTAGTTTAGACGGCTAAAGGAATCTGATATAAATACGACACCAAAAGAATATTTTATTTATTTAAACAACTTGCATAACCCTTTATTCATTTTAACTTTTATCTTCAGTTTGACCATTATCTTTTCACACAAACTAACAAATTGGGTCACTTCTGATTACTTTGTAATCTTAACTAATTTTCTCAAGGATACTAAATATAGATATAGATATTTTATATAATAGTTTTGTCCACTGGGCATAAGATATCCCAGTGTAAAAGCACTACAACCCCTGTGAACAACCCCTGGTGTCTAGAACAGGGGTTCTTAACCTTTTTTGGGCAATTACTCCTTACCCACCAATAAATCAGATGAAGTACCACTTTGCAAAAATTATTTATTTACTAAATCCAAAACAAGTAACTTTAACAAAATCTAACAGGTTGCATACCATGTATATTAGCCTCCATTCAGGTTCATTTTTGCTGAAGATCAGGCTCAAGATTAAAATTTTGTTACATCTCCCCATACTACTTATTATACCTCCCTTACTCAGATACATCTTTACCTTTTCCCACATGATGTACTACACTCCCCCCCTTCTATTATATACTTCTCCACACATTACACCATCACCCTTTCCTTCAGGAACCTCCCTCTCTACACATTACATAATCTATAGCCATCTCTTTCTTAATTTACCTCCTCCAGCAGCAGCAGCTTCTCAATGGCTAGTCTTCCTTCTGTGTAAGTATAAAGCTCCACCTCCTCTGATCTGACCATAATCTGCTGATCCTGCCTGTGTGGAGCATATGAGCTTGCACACTTCTGCCTGGATCTGCATACCTCTAGAGTTACTGGCCCCTCGTACAACCTAACAAATGTATGCATATCACCAGTTGAGAACCACTGCTCTAGAATTTCAGCACATCGGAGAACGTAACCATTAATGTTGTGTATATACTATGGTACCAATATTGTCCTTGGTGTTCCCAAATGGTGAACTAATAGGAGAGTTAAAGGATTGAGGAATTCTGCAAGATTAACTGGTGGATGTTGTGTAAACCTTATTACTGTTGGGTAACTCCGTCCCTCTGTAGTCTGGGTGTCAGGCTGGAAGCAGTTGCCTTAACTTTCTTCCATCCCGGATGCATCGTGGGTTTTCTGCCTCACTCGATGTCTCAATGGAGGAGGTTGTGCTGCTGTTCCCGCTCTTCATCTGGTGCCCTGCTGGTTGCTGTGGTAAAACTACCTGCTGATCACACTGGTTATTTCTGGGGAAATTATTATGGCTGATGGGGCTTGTGTGTTTAAATTCTGAATGACAAGACATGTAAAAAGTTCACACCCACAGACAGGCTTTTGTATCAGCAAACAAGTAGACCCTACTTTTGTCAGTTTATTGGCGCTTCCCGTCTATAATTTAGTTCTGTTTGGTTGCTGCCTAACAGCATTTCTTTTCTTATACTTATGCACTGTTCCTGACCTCACATTTGCCTCAATCTTCGATACTGTGATTCTGCCTTGCAAGCATGGATTTGTGCTTTGATGGTCGGAGGTTGAAGATTGAAGTTTAAAAAAATGAGTCTGGATTTCTTTACTTAGGGAGTATCACGGACTGACTTGGTTTTTGTATCCGCTCTGGATTATCCGCTCTGGATTTTCCGGGTTTCAGCATAGTATTGGAAGCTAGAGGGTTTGATGTATGATCTGCTCATGTGTTAGAGGGAAAACTGGTTAAGATGCACAACAAGGCTTGACTTGAGAGAATAAGGCAGACTTGGCTAGGTAGACAAAGCAGACTTGACTGCACTGGACAAGACAGGCTTGGCTGGACTCTATGAAACAAGCTTGACTGGGCTAGACCAGGACTGGACTACCCATAACTTGATCTGGACTGGATTGGACCTGGACCAGTAATAGACATGAACTGGAACAGGACTTGATTTGACCTGGACTGGACCAGGAATAGACATGAACTGAAACAGGACTTGATTTGCAGTAGCGCTACACAAAGGAACCAGGCACCTTGAATGACCAAGTTGTTCTGGCACTGAGGATACAGTGCTCTGAGTTTGAATAAAGCCCCCTCCCTGACTGGAAGATGGAATCGTGGTTTGCAGAGCTTGCATCCAGTTGGCTGACACTGATCATTGTGGGCAAACACAGGACAAGAGGCTGCCACTACTGAGAGTGGAACCTCCTCTGGGGCAGACAGCGGGCACGCCTGGATAGAGCCACCAACAGGCGGTTCCTGGTGCAGTAAGTACCGCATCTAGTGACAGTACCCCCTCCGGACACTTTGGCTGCGGCTTCGAAGGAAACCTGGTATGAAATCTCCTGACAAGTCTTGGAACATGAACATCCATGGAAAGGATCCAAGCGCGTTCTTCAAGACCAAAGCCCTTCCAGTCAACTAACGAGCATCCAGAACTTCCCTAATCTCACATTCATTTCCCGTAGAACTTGAAATCTTGGGTCCTTTCTTAACCAGTTAGTAGAACTGGTTAATAACAAGAGGCTTCAGCAAAGAAACATGAAATGTATCCTGTACTCGAAGATATGATGGCAACTTAAGTTTGTATGCTACAGGGTTGATGACCTTTGCTATTTCAAGCAAATTTCATGAAAGGAACTTTAAGCCAAAGATTTTTAGGGGAAAGTCAGACTCTGTCCCCTGTATGAAGAATAGGTACGCGAAGTTTGCGATCAGCTTTGATTTTATATCTCTGAGAGGCTTTCAGCAGAGATGTTCTAACTTTTTTTCCAAGAGTCAGAGAAAGGCCTCAGAAGCCGGAACCTGGGAAGCTGGAAGGGGTGCAAACAGTGGTACCCTGGGATGACAATGGAGTAGTTTCCAGGGATTCATGATAGTGGTTATTGTGAGCAAACTCCGCCCATGGTAAAAGGTCTAGCCAATTATCTTGGGAGGAGGAGACAGAGTTGAATAAATGTTTCAAGTCCTGGTTTACGTGTTCGGTTTGCCCATTTGTTTGATGGTGATAGGCCGTGGAATACTCAAGCTTGACTTGGAGACTCTGGCAAAGAGCTTGCCAAAACTCAGCAGTAAATTGCACTCCGCAGTCAGAGATAATCTCCTTTGGACACCCATGTAGTCTGAAAATTTTTCTGATAAAATGTTGAGCCAACACTGGATCAGAGGGCAATCCTTGGAGTGGAACAAAATGTGCCATCTTGGAGAACCTGTCCACTATTACCCAGATGGTATTGTATTTGCCACTTGAGCGTAGATCCGTGATAAAATCCATCGAATGATGGGTCCAGGACGACTTGGTCACAGAAAGTGGTTGTAGGGGTCCTGGAGGCGCCTTTCAATGAATTTTGTGTTGATCACATAAGGTGCAAGTATTGACAAAAGCTGTGATGTCCTGCAAAAGAGTTGACCACAAATACTTTCGCAGGATAAGAGCCTAAGTTTTCTTGATTACAACATGACCTGAAAATTTAGATGCATGAGCCCATTGAAGGAGTTTCTGCTGAAGAGAATTTGAAATGAAAGTTTTTTTAGGAGGCAATTTTTTGGTGGTTTGCATTGCCGCAATTCTAACTGGATCGATAATGGAATGGATATCTCTACTTTAAGGTTCTTCAGACATGAGGAAACGAGACAAAGCATTAGCTTTACAGTTCTTAGATCCTGGAAAAAAATTAACTTGGAAATTGAAGCGAAAAAAAAAAGAGAGACCACCTTGCCTGATGAGGATTGAGACATTGGGTTGTTTGTAGATAGAGCAGATTTTAATGATCAGTGAAAATGGTGATCGGATGCAATGCCCCTTCTAGAAGATGACGCCACTCTTCTAATAACAGCTTCATAGCCAAAAGTTCTTTGTCACCAATAGTGTAGTTCCTTTCTGCTGGTTAGAATTTTCTTGAAAAGAACCTGAACGTGACTGTCAGAAAACTTCTGTGACAAAACTGCCCTAACACCCTCAGACGAAGCATCTGCCTCCAGAATGAAGGGTAGACAAATCTCTGGTTGGAAAAGTACTGGAGCAGAGACGAAGACGTTTCATCAAACGTTGAAAGGCTACACTTTTCGAGTTTACAATAGAGTTGATTCTCCCTCAGACGAGATAGGACCTCCTTGACTTGAATCCGATGAGTCTTTAGATCAGGTGATAAAATTAAGATATTGTCTAAAAAGACCTGGACTGGACTTGGACTGGACCAGGAAGAGACATGAACTGGAACAGAATTTTATTGGCAGCAGTGGTACATAAAGAAACCAGGTACCTTGAATGACCAAGTTGTACTGAGAGTGGCACCTCCTCTGGGGCAGACAGCCGGTTTCTGGTACGGTAAGTCCCGCATCTTGTAACATGGAGGATTCTACCCAATCTATGCTAGAGACAAAAAGGCTTGTTTTGAATAATGTCATAGATGGTGTTTCCTCCCTCACCGACATATGCAAGATGCTCTTGCATATGCTCTGGCCACCGCTGTTATCATTAGCCATAGTTTCCTTTGGCCCCTTGACATGTGCGGGGGATTTGTAGGCACCCTCAATACAGGCCATTCGGCTGTGAAAGGTACTTGAAGTGATAGATTTACCTGAGAGAATTGTTTAACTTTATTACAAAATCTCTTTATATAAGGACATGCCAAAAAACAATGTATCAGAGAGGCCTCCCTCATGACATTTTGAGCAAGTGTCTGTACCCAAGAGTCCCTTCAGGAAACATCGGTGAGGAGTTAGGTAGCCTCTGTGAAAAATGTTGTAAAACATTCCCCTATAGGATCTTGCAGAGATAGTAGAGATAGAGTGTGTTAATGCCTGCATAATTTGTCAATAAGCCCTGTGATTATGTGGGGTCTTCTTGTCAGTACATCTACCAGAGGGAGAATATGATAAATTCCTTTCTCAATCCAGGACCTAAAAGGGTATGAAGCCTGGCAATGCTGGAATTCCAGATTAGCCACCAAAGGGAGGAAGAGTGAATGATAGATAACACTTGTGGCATATAACATGCCACATCTTGCAAGTGGATATTAACAATGGGTTCAAGAGGATTTCCTCTTAGAGCTCTTGCCTTTGTGTGTGAAGAAAAGAAATCAAGGACTGGCCTGGGAGAAAGAATTGTTCGATAACAGTATTGGTAAGTTTCCTTTTGATGTTGCCAGTCCCTCACCAACCTCAGAATCGCAGAATGGCTGTACAGCTTTAAGTTTGGAGAGTTGATACCCCCAGCAGAAACCAGCTGAAGTTTGTGTAAACTGATTCTTGGGCGCTTCCCGTGCCATATAAAGTTCTGAAACACCTTATTAATAAGTTTTTCATCAGCAACTGAGAGTACAATTGGCAGTATCTGGAGAGGATATAGCAAGCTTAGGAAAGGTGAATATTTTGATCACATTGGCTGTACCAGAGTATGAGAGCATCAAAGATTTCCAAGACGCTAGTTCCTCCATAGAGGCCTATCGATTTTTCTAGGTTTACTGTGAAACCTGAAACTTTTCCAAATTTCATGATCTTATCCATAATTGGTTGCAAAGTGTGTTGGGGATTTCAGACATATAGAAGTATATCGTTCGCAAAGGCAGAGACTTTAACCTCACCGTCCAATCTTAATGCCAGTGAAGCCCGACCAGGACTGCAAAACACGAAAAATAGGGTCTAAGGCCAAGATAAAAAGAAGCGGAGATAGGGGGCACCCAGTAGTCATCTCTAAGGACGAACTTTGCAAGACATTTATAAGGAATGTTGTAGAAGGTTCCATATAAATGAATCAGTATATACTGTGAAAATGTCTGACCAAATGCTCTGATCTCAAAAATTCTCTGCAGGTGAGTCCAGGAAACTTTTTCGGCATCTAAGCTCAAAAGCATGTCCGGAGACACCTTTTGTTTCCCTGATGCCACAATAGCCATGATTGCCATGCGGACCACCTTCACAGAGAATCTGTTGTGAACAAAACCCAATTGGTGAGGCGTGAGTAGTTGGAGTAGAATTGACTGTAATCTGCTGGCCATAACTTTTGCCAAAACTTTGAACTACTCATACTGCTTCAGGGTTTTTGTTAGGTTTTAATATAAAGATTGTATAAGCGGAATTAAATGAGGGATATGGAGGTGAGTCCTTATGTAGCTTTTGGAGGAGGGAAGTTAAATGAGGTAAGATATTATCCTTTAACAGCTTGTAATAGTCTCCTCTAAAGCCATCAGGACCCAGTGACTTGTGGTTTGGAAGGGACGATATTACTGCCCTGATCTCTGTCTCAGTTATATCCCCTTTAAGTAATTCCCGTAGTTCAGGAGTCAGTCTTGGAAGCCTGGCTTCCTCTAAGATTTATGATGTAGAATTGGATTGTCTGTAGGTGCAGAGTATATATTTTTATAGTACGAGTGAAATGAATAGATTATTTCTGTCGAGGATGAGAGTCTCTTAGCTGAGGCCTGGTCCTTGATCACAAAAATATGGTGGTGTTTCTTCTGAGATTTTGTCATAGTTGCTCTATCGCTGTATAGTAACTTCTGCACTCCTGGGTCAAGGATATTCATGTTTTGAATATAGTGCCTCGCTTTGGTCAGGTTGTCAAAGAGTACTGCCTGGCAATTATTTATAATCCGCAGTTTTTCTGGGTATAATAAGAAGAACATGGTGTTCAAATAGGCACTTACATATGGGGGAAGACTCTCTTCGCTTTTGGGACACTGCATCAGAGAAATCCTGAGTGAGGAGTCTCGAACCCTGGTACCTCACCTCTTTTGCAGTATGCCCCCAAAACCAACTCTTATTCTCTGTAATTTAATTACTTAGGGTCTGGTCCCATTCGTTGCCTCTGGGCACTACAGGCCTAGCCTATATTCCCTCTCAATGACCATAGGACCAGAGGTAAGTCCTAAGGTTTGGGGTAGGTCAGACTGTAAGAATTTCAACAGATCAGGTCCCTTAACCTTTTCTGGGATACCAATAAAGCGCAAGTTATTGCACCTGTGACGATTTTCCAGGACGTTGGGTTTTTTTCTTGCAAGGTTTTAATAATATTGGGGTAGATCCAGAACTACGTTTGCCGTACGTTTAGTCGCGTAGCGTATTTTCGTGTGCATATATTGCACGCATATATATCGCCACGCATAAATTCGCTCACAAGCGTTGTTCTGGATCTGACCCATTATCTTTAGAAGAGTGAGAGTCTTGTAATGTAGACCCTACATCCTCCAAGTCTCCCACCCTCGTCTCCAGTTAGGTAATATGTTTATTGTGTGCATCCAAGTGGGATGCTATCTGGGTCATGTTGGATTGAAAGCTATCGAATATCTGCTCAATTGAGGGCATAATGACCGCTAATATTTCCTTGGCTACCTCTGATGATGACTGAGCATGGGATAACAGAGACAAGGATGGGAACTCAGGTGATGGGGATGTACTCCTGCCTGTAGAGGATTTAGCAGACTGACCTCTGACTTTTATGACATTCTAGCTGCAGCTCCTTTACCCACAAACGTATTCATCTAAAGGCTCAGGCAAAACACGTCTGAGGGGGAGATCCCAGTTTTGGGAGAGATAATTAAGCGATATAGCTATAACATTAATGATCAATACACTTCTAGTTACAACAATAAACTGTGATACCTAGAAAAAGAAATCAAGTGTGGTTAGAACAACTTTTAGCCCTGCAATATAACAGGTCAGATAAAAAGAGTGAAAACAGTTCAAGTTTTTGTTGTGCAATTAGACAAACCAGTTCGGTGGTTCAGATCCCAACAATCTTAGCAGAGTGTATAGGCAAGTTTTGAAGCCCTCCAGCAGTATCAGATCAGATGTAGACTGTACAACCGCAATGGATGCTAGCACCAATGAGGGACCATACTACTCCACTGCCACAAATGAAAAGATATTGCAGAATATATTTGCATGGGACTTATTAACAAAGAAAGGCACATCCAACTGTACCATCGAGGAAGGCCATTTCCCCAAGGTTTCTGAAGCTCTATATGTGGGGGAGGTGGAGAGATAGGGATGTCAACTGTTATTTTGTCTCCTGTGGTTCCTGGGCTTATAGTAGTTATGGCTTAAAAGTCCGTATAACCCTGCAGGAAAGTTTTATGATATGCAATGTGGAACCAGGAAACCAAGTCTACATATAGAGTGCACTGGTAACAGATACAGCAAAACTTATAACTACTCACAGAACCTAAGCAGTGGAGGTGAAAGTGAGGGTCTAGCAAGTCACCAAGATGTCGATCCAATGTAGCTATCAGCTGGTATGGACATTAAAATAGGAGTATGTATCTCATGCAGCTCAGCCATTTGCGCTTTAGACCCAGGGCACAAGAGTAGGGTGTAATACAGAGAGTGCCCCTAAGGAGAGTTATCTGCTCTTTGTGCTCCTCTGGGCTGTTCCAGCAGCCCTAGTAGTTTGCCCTGCTTAGCATCAGCAATGGGGGTTAGTTTGGGACTGGCTGACAGCGTCCCAGCGGTGTCCTAACGGGGGGAGACTTGACCCACGTTGCACCACTCTATGCTGTCTTCCTGGTAAAGATAAGTGGCTCCAGATTAGTCTAAGGCACCTGTGTGGCTATGGTGTTGCAGCAAGGGACCAGAGTGCTGGGTGATGCCGACACACGCCACATGGGAATGGCAGAGACTGCAGTGCCTATTGTCAGGCTGCCTTCCAGGGTGGTGGTATGCAGCGAGCCGGGAAAAGTTGACTCTATTGCCTGTCCTAGCGATCGTGGGAGGGCTGGTGTAATTCGAGCTGTAAACAACCCCGGATGGCTTCAGATGGTGATCGAAGCCGGAGGAGCTCGATAAAATGCGGCCATTGCAGGTGGACCGGCCACCGGAAAGTCTTTTTATTAAAAAAAAAAAAAAAGGTGCCCAGGTGCACTGCACATTGAACAGTGCACACTGTATTTTTTTCTAAAGGCCATTGCACAATTCAGTGTAGTTACTAGTACTAGGCTAGAAATTTTTGTATAAGTAGTGGACACATTAAGAAGAACTTAATTTCTGCATTGTTTTTAAGCAGAATATTTACTTGTAGTGTGACTTGTGACTACTCAATTACACACTATCAAGCAATCTTGCAATTCTGTAGTGTAAAGTTGTGTACATAATATTTCATTTTGCAACTACATTTTTCCTGTATTGTGTGAAATTACAGCATAGATCCTAGTGTGAATTCTATTTGACAGTAGTACACACTATTGGCAGGATCCAGACCTGCACACAACAGATCACTTACGCACACAAGGGGCCTGATCCAGACCTACGCTCGCAGGCGATCTAACACTGATCGTAAGCGTAAAATCGGCAGAAAAAAATGCACTGAGCATGCGCATAGTGACAACTTCTGGTCGTATCAAAGACCTTTTCGTAGCGGCGATTCGGGCATCCATAAACTTTGCATATTTTCCGACGAAGGGGCGTGTATATATTACGATGGCAGTGCAGACGCTGGAGTTAAGAAATATAGGCGGGGGGGGCCCTTTAAATTGTCAAACACGGGGGGAGCCATTTAAATTGTACAGTATGGGCATGCTTAGCCCAATACGAACAGCGCGTCGCTACGAAAAAGCGTACAGACGCAGGGAAAAGTTAGGGTAGGATTCAGCCGGCGTATGGAAGTGAAGGTGAGGGGAGTGTCGTGGGAGTGAAAGATTTTACGCTATAGCGGTAATACGCTCCGCTCTCATGCGTAGGTCTGGATCAGGTCCAAGGTGCATAAGTGGCCTGTTTTGACTGGAGGAACTATGTGGGCAGGAGGAAGCATGCAAAATGTACAGTGTGGGAGGGTGCTCCCACACTTGTTCAGATAAGTGGTCGTATGGACCGCTAATCCGCACAATTGCATTAAGGTTGCCTTATCTCAGCGTAAGGCCGCAGAATAGAGTGGAGTGAGAGGGAGTGTACACTCCCCTCTCTTTCTCTCAAACAGACAGACCCCTGCATGTTCGGAAAGCATGCGGGGGTCTGGATCCAGCCCTATGATAGCAATATATCCAAACTATACCTTATTTAGGTAGGGATTCAGAATGCTAAAGCTTTGCGACATGTGTGTTGAAACACAGCCAAGTTTGGTATTTTATTTAAAATCCTTCCATCTCTGTTAGGTGCTCTATAATCCATATATTCATCCATTCTATACTTTTTTTGTCATAAAATTAGTTTGCTAAAACTTTGCCACGGGTGTTTCAAGTTAAAACAAAGCCACGTTTGGTATTTACTTAAAATTTTGTGTGTGATCCTTCCATCTCTATTAGGCTATAATGCATATATCTATTTTATACCTTTTTTGATACGGAGTCAGTTTGCTAAAACTTTGCCACGATTGGTATTTAATTAAAATCTTATATGGTTGCATGTACCAACCATATATTGTCTATGGGTAGTCCAGTGTGCAGACTGGGTACTATGGCCATTAGCCACATGAGTGAAGTCTATTATCTATTCTCATGTGGTCATCAGAAAAATTATAGGAATAACACTAACCTAAATTTTCTTATAAATATTTTTAAAGGTTAATTCAAAACATAGACCATTTCATTAGAAGTAGTATTGATTAACATCCGTGTAATTCCAGAACTCATGACATGAAACAAGACGTCCTTTATTAAAGAACAGACTGTCACGTTCAGGGGTTTGGGGGAATCGGTCCTGGGTTCCAGGGAATGAGACAGAGAGACAGGGTAAAATGGAAGCTGGCTAATTTAATATATGAGTGGTGCATACAGTGGGTGCAGTAAACTGGAATGAGGCAATGTGGAAACAGAAGCAAGGTAAAGAGTCCTTTTAGCACAACTGAGGCTGTAAGACAGGCTTGAGACAATGCTGAGCCAATTCAGTGATGCTGAGCTGGAGCAATGATGCTAAGCTGGAGCAATGATGCAGAGCTGGCACGATGATGCTGAGCTGGAGCGATGATGCAGAGCTGGCACGATGATGCTGAGCTGGAGCAATGATGCAGAGCTGGCACGATGATGCTGAGCTGGGGCAATGATGCAGAGCTGGCACAATGATGCTGAGCTGGCACGATGATGCTGAGCTGGAGCAATGATGCAGAGCTGGCACAATGATGCTGAGCTGGCACAATGATGCAGAGCTGGCACAATGATGCTGAGCTGGCACGATGATGCTGAGCTGGAGCAATGATGCAGAGCTGGCACAATGATGCTGAGCTGGCAC
>WWET01002518.1:45812-62188 GCA_011038615.1 Limnodynastes dumerilii
TTCCATTCTGTGAATGCGCAATGCGAAAAAATGCAAAGAAATGTCAACTGGCATAAATTCTAATCTGGATCGGGGCCAGTGGCTTAACGCTTTCCTAATCGCTCTTCATCTGGCTATTACTGGAGTATTTCATTTTGGGAATGTATGTATTTATTTAGTCAAAAATACAATGCAATGTTAGTTAAAAAGAAATCAAATCAATACATAATACAAATATTCACACCACCAAAATAGCAAAAGAAACTGTTGTAGAAATTTGTCAGACACTTGGTATTAAGAGGGCTCTTTTTTATTTCTTTATTTTTATTTTTATTTTTGTCCCCTTGATACGTCTTGAGTACATACTGCAAAATTCATAATCTCTAGTCTAAAATATGAATTGTAAAATAATTCTCAAAACAGCTGTAACCCTGAAACTAGTCAATGGAGATGATTTTTTTTATTAACATTGTAGATCACAGTTTTATTTCCTTGTTTACAGTTGCAGCTTAGGAAGTTTAGTTGTTTACAACATGTGGAGCAACAAACTATTTACTGAGAAGAAAAACTAATTTCAAATATTAACAGGTAATCTCGTTAATTTTAGTACCCTTTACAGGGGCAAATGTTGAATTTGTGAATGGAGTTTAATTTGGCATGCAAATGGTGTGGCAATCATTTAAGAAAGTACTATTATAATCTTCATCCCTGTTTCTCCAATATGGCCACCCAGTATCAAGCAAAATTCTCAAGTACTCATTACAATTATTCATTAACGATTCTGCAGTTTAATCACTTTCCTTTACCTATTCTCTGCAATTATTTTTCAAATTTATTTTCATTTTCAAATCAGGTTTGAGACTGTAATATGCATCATTAACTCTTCATCAAATTCTTGCATTGACCAGTCAGTCGTTCAGTATCTAGTGATGCATCCTAGGAAGAGAGCTGGGGATTTAAATAACTGTCAGCTGATATGGCCCTCCAATTTGTGTTCTGCGATCAGTTTGTTTTTGTTTTGTCCTTTTGTCCCTTTTATGTTTTCTGGATATAATGATTTTTTGTTTAATATTAAACAATGAAACTAAACCTTGTTTTTAATGACTGCTCTGACCTCATTCTGGATATTGTCTTTGTTGCTGTCACCTGTTCTAATCTTTGCAAGATCCATTGTGGTTATACTTCTCTGTCTTCCTAAGGTACACACTCTTGTGTCTAATCTTCTAATCTTGCAAGTGCTCATTCATAAGCTTTGTTACCTCTGGTTTATTTGTTATTTTTGTCTCCAGCTTCTTGCTAGCACTAATCCTAAAGGTACTATGGATGTGATGACTAGAGGCTTCGCTGAAGGCCTAAAAGTGACTGGAGGTGAGAGAGGCACTGAAGCGATTATCCCTGTGAAGAGACTGTGATTACGCTACCTTAGAGACAACCATTCTTTGACATCACTACAATATAGGGCTCGACGATTTACAGCTCTGTCCCCAGAATAATGTTCTCTAACTAAATATCCATCAGCACAATTTCTTGATATTAATGTGGTTCTTTATTATCCTACTTAATAAACGTTCAGCCTCTTGCAGTGGCCCCTACATATAGCATACAAGCTTACTAGAATTATGGACATGGCAAGATGACTTAATCGGATCAATTTCCTTTAATTACATGCCATTATTTATAAATCAGTGTCTGATCTCCATGCAGTTATAAGGTACAAATAAAATGTTTAATATATGTTATGAGATGTACTGTAAATAATGAACCAGATCCTGGTGGCTATCATTTACCATGCATCAATATTATTTTTCATTCTCTTAGTTTCCTCTTAGTTTTTGTTTTCAGCTATTGCTTTCATTCTGTCTCCTACTTTTATTAAATGGTACAAATAAAAATGTATAAAAAAAACAAAACCTTTTAATATTGTGTTTCTATACACCATCAGTTTGTTACCACCAAATAAATAAAAAATGAAAGAAAGAAATAAGTCAATGCATCTGTAATATTATAAGAGTCAATCATTTTTACTATTTGTTTTTCTCCTAACACATATATAATAAAACAAAATTTTTGTGTGATATCACTCCAGCAGCGACTGTATTATCTTTATGTGTGCACAATTAAAGATTTATCATCTTAATTTCTCTATGCAGGATGATTCATATAGTTGTTAGTTGTTTTTTTATGATACCTATGTTACTTTGTTTTTATTTCCTGTAGTGTATGTTATAGACAACATTGCCTGAGGAAAAAGAAGAATATCCTCAATGGATTAAAATACAAAAAGGAAAGAAATAGAGAAATGGAAAGGAATAAATACAGGGTCACCTTGTTGGGTAATGTAATATAAGAAATCGTGTGTTTTATTGCAGACCTCATCTTTTTTACTCGTTTAGCAGTTTTTGATAGATTTTTTGGCTCACTACCATATGTTGGAAGTTAATGTAGTTTCTATGACAGTACTTTTTTTATTTCTGACTAAATACAGGTGTTGTGTTTTCTTTAAAAACAAAAAAGAACAAATACATAACCATTTACACATCTGGTTATCTATTAGCGGATACAGTTGCATTTTGCTATATTTTTATGTAGAGCTGGGCTCAGATAAAGCTTTGTTTGCCATAATGATTATTTCATGACATGGTGGGGAAGCTAGATTGCAGCCCATTATTAAATCATTACAACTTTGTTTATTTACCATTTAGCAGCTGCTGGCTTCCTACAGATATAAAGAAAATGGTTCTGACATCACCCATTGAATTCACAGCATGAGTCTTTCTGTAGGACATTAAATGGGTAAGGTCAGCTCCATTGTCTGATCTCTGCAGGAAGTCAGTAGCTATCTATTGGTAAGTATACAACGTTTTAATGATTTTAATGATGAAGCCCTTATCCACTTTTCTCAGCAGGTGGGTCCACCATGCATGCAATTTCCCACCATGTATGGCAGAATTTTTTTCTGTTTGGGAACGTTTCACTGAGCACAACTGTAAAAACCAAATTACATCTACAGACTTTATTTTAATATCAACATACACTACTGGATTCCCAGGGAAAACTAAAATTAGTATTGCATTTAACAATATGCAAGGCTGCCAAAGTACCTTTTGCTCTCATCTCATCTTAGTGGATGTAGAGGACTATTCAAAAACAGTACATAAGATTACATCTTGATGCTGCTTACTATTAAATAAACAAAACCAGGCTTATACCATACCCATACTGCTGGATGTCTCTAGAGGAAGTTCCTCTCCCTTCCAAACTTTCTCCACTCCTCACCAAGCAATCCTTCTTCAAGTCTCTTATCCTTTCCCAATCTTCCAACCCCTACCACCTCTTTCCCCCCCCCCTCTCCATGTCTGACTCTGACTTTGCCCCCTTCTTAACATCTAAGATAGACTTTATCAGAAGTTATATCTCCTTTTTCCTCACCTTGCCTCATTTCCCTCTTCAAGACCCAATTCAACAAAATTACCCCCTTGTGTCAGCATTTACCCCCACCTCGGGGTAAGGAAAGTCCACTGCCTTCTTTTATTGTCCCCTCTGTCAACTTGATCACATTCCCTTCTATCTTTTCTAGTCTCTCCCTCTCACCACCTTCTCTCATCTTGCCCAATTCTTGAACCTATCCTTCTCCTCTGGCATCTTCCTCCTCCCCCTTCAATCATTCCCTAGTCTTCACCATTTAAAAAAAACTAACCCTGACCCCATCCTTCAATTACTGACCTATCTCCCTTTTCCTTCTCTCCTCCAAGTACTTGAACAGCTGTTTTACAACCATCAGCTGCCTCACCAATAACTCCATCCTGGATCCTCTCCAATCTGGGTTCTGCCCTCTATGCTCCACTGAAACCACCCTGACTAAGATCACTAACAATCTCCTCTAAATCTAAGGGCCCCTATTACTTTTTCATTCACCTTGATATATCTGCTGCCTTTCCCCTTTTATTTCTCTGACTGCTCCTTCTCTGCCTCAACCTATAGCTCCTTCTCCTCTACCACGTCTCTTGCCCGTGGGTGTCCCCCTGGACTCAGTCAGGTTTCTTTCTCTTCTCACTTTACACATCTTCTCTCGGCAACTTTATTAGGTCTTTCAGCTGGACCTAAGGAAATACCAGCAATTGTCTTAAGGTTTTTTACTGAACTTTTAAATTTTGTAGAGACTATATTAAATTCTTGTGTGATGTCTGTCTGAATAGGCTATGAATAACTTCTTTTCAGACCAGATCCATATATTGCGTGAGGGCCATGCATGCGCACACACTATATTTACCAGTATGAATCTGAATCCAGAGCTTCATACTGCTAACATATCTGATAACAGGACAATAGGGAAGTGAAGTGGACAGCTCATATTAGTGGTTGGGGGAGGTATGCAAATACTACAATTTGGAGAGCATTCTCCGTATTATCCACACTTCTTAAATTACGTGAGTATGAAAGAGACGTTTTAAGGTAGGAATATGCTGAAATTCTTGTAAACAAGTGGAGTTGTTTCCCCTCATAAGCAAGTATGACCAAATCTGTTTCTATGAATGGCGCTGCATATGTTAGGTCAACAGCATTTAATGAAACATATTTGGTCCAACAGGGCTTCCATAGGAGCCCTGTAAGTGCTGTAAGGGCTGTTTATGTGAATGACACTGGATGCAACTGATGCAGCCAGCATCTATGTGAGCCATGCTCTATGTGACCGCAGCCCGAGAGGCGGAGTGACTTGAAGGGGACAGCCCTGCTGGGCACCCAACTTTAAGACACTTTGGGTCACGCCCCATGTAATTGCACGGTTCACCCACCACTAGGATCAGTCCTGCTAACATCTGTAGTTTTCTAGTTCAACCAAACCTGGCAATGTCCACAACATGGAAAGACAACAGTAGAGCACACTACAAAAGGACATGAGATTTATAAGATACCATTAGAAATGTATAATGCACTGTGTGAATATAACATATCTATTTATCCCTTTCTACCCTAATTTAAAATGTATTTTTTTATTAAGAGCATGTACTTGATGCTTTAGATTGCACTATTGTTTATTGGTATTATTAATGCTGCACAGTCAGTGACATAATATAGAAAACCAGAACAAGCGTGCCAAGGTCAAGTTCTTAATAGCATTTAAGCAGAAAATATTTTTCATGTGTTATGTTCACATCATTGAGTTTTTCATTAAATTATTATTTGGAATGTATTCAATTGCTATATCTATTTTAATGCATGTAGTACATTTAAAGGTCCATCTAGCAATCCAATGATTTACTTTGTTTACAGACCCTAAGTTACCTTGTTGATATCATGAAATTTTATAGTGCTTTTTCATTGTACTGTACCACATTTCAAAATCTATTTAGTTTTCTTTCTTGACAATGCTAGTACAAATTGCCATAGCAATAAACTTTTATTGAATTGATATTGAGAAGCTATTGCATACAGTGGGAACTAAAAAAAAACACATAAGAGTTTGTGATCATTAAACTACTCCCATATTTGAATTACAATGTTGTCATGTTGTGTACATATATTATAACCATCCTATTACATTAATTTCATAGTTGTTCCTTTATTATAGAGTAAAAAAACAATTTACTACAGTTAATAATAAAAGTAATTTAGTTAAACTTAATGGCATTTTAGATAGAAAATATTTAGTTTAGCTTTTTTTTTAAATAGACGCCACACTATGTTCCGTTTCAGTTGATGAATCAAGGTTTTCCTCATAAGCTTCACAATAATATAATGCTGTGTTCGCTTTTCTTTTGGATTAACCTTTTGCATTCAGCCATATATTTGTTGAAAGAGAATTACATTCTAAACACAGGTAAAATCAAAATTTTCAAATAAGAAATGTAAAAAAAAGTAGAATGGTTACTACTATTAGTCACATAGGACCATCTCCAAACTTCCGAAAAGGAGCAGTTTCCGATTGTTAGGATCAGAATATGCTAATTTGTTGCAAGAGTGCAAGCATCATCGGCTGGATCCAGACTGAAGAAGGAGCTTTAAATTAAGAGAGGAAAGTTACTCGTGGGCAAAACCATGTTATTTTCAGGGGGAGTGAAGTTAATTGTATTCTTAGTATGCAGGGATATATCTTTGAATTAGTTACTTCACACAGATACTGAAAGAGCTTTACTATTACACTGATATTTAGACTTTGGATAGGAAGCATCACCTCTCAACTCTAATACTGTTTGCAACAATTGAAATATGACTCCCTGCAATCAACATGGTTTAGCCCAGGAGTAACTTTCCTCTCTTATTTTCAAGATCCAGCCCCATGTTTCCAGGATGGACCTGAATCCTCTGAAACAGCTCCATTGAAAGTCTGGATTGGGTCTATAATTATGATTATTACATGGCCTCTCCTAAAAATGAAATTTCTTCTGCTTAGCAGTATTTGTGTGTGTGTGTGTGTGTGTGTTTTTATTTAGAGAGTAAATAATGAAAACATAGGACCATATCATGGCCTATGCTGCTGCTGCACTCTAAGGTCTGAGTTGAGAGCCGATGCCGGATCCTCTCATCCAAACTACTGCACAGTTAAGAGTAGGCTCCTCCTCTTGTTTGTATAGATAATGAACAATCACAGGGCCGTACCTTAAGATTTCTGCACCATCCCCATGTAAAATAGGGGACAGGACAGGTGGACATGCTGTATATGCAGGGTGGGGAGTATAGTTTTTGTAAGTCCCTTATATGCAAGGGAAGTGCTCTTGTCTCACACACACAGGAATTAGGTTCCAGCAGCGATCCTAACTGCAGTATAAAGCAGGAAACTGCAAGCTGTGATTTATATGGAGGTATTATGTTACAATTTAGATGGAACAATTTGGTTATATATTATCTAAATTTAACTTTGATGGGATTCCTTACAGTACATGGTTTGACATAATTGTGAAGGGATTTACCCCCAGCAGGGATTTTAATGCTGTGACCTTTCTGCAGTACATGTGCTTTCCTCTTTCATAGTGAAGCATAAATACGGTTCTTAGGTAATCATTTTTTAATTATTTTGGCTCACCACTATTTAAGTTTTATATGTGTCATATGTGTATACTTTGAACTAATGAAACTCGATCAAACAGTAGAAGACTATTTGATATATGTTATCCTAGTATAACTGGCTTGTGGCTGTACTAATGACAATGCCAGACTTATATATTTCCATTTTAAAGAAATCTGGATTCTTAGCTATATTTGCTCGTGGAATGGTAGGAGCGTATTCAATTTCAGGAATTTTTCTTTGAAGGATTTGAGCTGCAAAGCCAACTTAATGCTGGGTGTATCATATATGTCAATGTGATATTCCATCAGAAGACCGCATTCTGCAACGAGGATAACAAATTATAATTATTGTAAACATTATTTTATTTTTATTAAGTTGTACCATGATGAATATGATGTTCAGAAACTCAGTATATAAACAGTGCCACCAAGAAGAGGTGTATTCAAACCCATACGGCATGGACTATGTCCTCTTCCTCTCTTGTATGTTTCCAGCAATCCTTTTTCTCCCGTCCCTGTCATTCCTTATTGATCCTTTAATTAACTTACCTTGGCTTTGCTGGTGTCCCAGTCCCTGTGTCTATTCTGTGGCTGAATTCATGGACAGCAGTTCTTAATTAAGTTAAGCAGTGCAGCTGTTGCGCTGATTTAAGGCAGACTGCATACCCCTAGTGACACCTCTGGACCTGGGACCTTTGACATCCTTGGGCAATTAGTACTCAACCCCCACTTCTCGGTACCCCCATATATAAGGACTTCCTATTAACTGTAACTTGTAATATTTCATTGGAAATACAATGAATAGTTGATTTTCAATCTGCTGTGTGTAGTTATTTAAGTTGATGTGCTACTAGAGTGATTATTTAAGACCATTCCATTGTTGAACAGTTTGGTTGGCATTGGGGTAGGAACATGTTATAAGTAACTGATACAAAACTGCACCATATTTTTCACTATGGTTATGTTTCATGTAAACATAACCATGTTCCTCACATTCAGTACAAGCTGAGTAGACTGAATGATATACACTGATATGGTTATCAGACTTAAGAAATTACTGAACCATGTTACGCTTATTTAAGTAACTGTCAGGTAGTGGATTCTGCAACATAAATCTTGGCAAGTGGAAATGTTTTTTTTAAATACATTTTTTTATATTGCTTCATGTTCATGTTTTTTTATTTTGTATTGGTGTTATATGACAATGATTGTGCGAGGCGGTAATGCTTCTTGTACTGCTTTTATATGAACTTATAAGTTGTTGATTTGGACTGGATCCAGAAATAGGTAAAATAGGCGATATACATGTTCCAAATGCGTAAGTATTCCATGTGTGAACATGGTACATCAAAATACATTATGAGTGATTCTGTAATATGCACATATGCATGGCGGGCAGGTGGAGATATTTCAATCATACAGTAAGGGCTTGGTTAAGCACTTACAGTGCATCCTGAAAGTATTCAGAGCTTCACTTTTGTTGACTAACCTGTGGCACTCCCGGTGTTTGTCAGATACCTGACAAAACATGCTGGGAATTGTAGTTTCACAACACCTGGAGTGCCACAGGTTAGCCAACACTGTGTTACAACCTTATTCCAAAATGGAATAAAAAAAAAATTTTCCCTCAAAATTCTACACACAATACCCCATAATGACAACATGAAAAAGTTTTTGGGAGATTTTTGCAAATTTATTACAAATCAAAGACAAAGAAGTCACATGTACATAAGTATTCACATCCTTTGCTCAATACTTCGTTGATGTACCTTTGGCAGCAATTACAGCTTCAAGTCTTTTTGAATATGATGCCACAAGCTTGGCACACTAATCTTTCGGCAGTTTCGCCCATTTCTCTTTGCAGCACCTCTCAAGCTCCATCAGGTTGGATGGGAAGCGTCAGTGCACAGCCATTTTCAGATCTCCCCAGAGATGTTCAATCGGATTCAAGTCTGGGCTCTGGCTGGGCCACTCAAGGACATTCACAGAGTTGTCCTGAAGCCACTTCTTTGATATCTTGGCTGTGTGCTTAGGGTCGTTGTCCTGTTGAAAGATGAACCATCGCCCCAGTCTGACGTCAAGAGCGCTCTGGAGCATGTTTTCATCCAGGATGTCTCTGTACATTGCTGCATTCACCTTTCCCTCTATCCTGACTAGTCTCCCAGTTCCTGCTGCTGAAAAACACCCCCACAGCATGATGCTGCCACCATTATGCTTCACTGATGAGCGGTGCCTGGTTTCCTCCAAACACAATGCCTGTCATTCACTCCAAAGAGTTCAACCTTTGTCTTATCAGACCAGAAAATTTGTTTCTCATGGTCTGAGTCCTTCAGGTGCATTTTGGCAAACTTCAGTCGGGCTGCCATGTGCTTTTTACTAAGGAGTGGCTTCCGTCTAGCCTCTCTACCATACAGGCCTGATTGCTGGATTGCTGCAGAGATGGTTGTCCTTCTGGAAGGTTCTCCTCTATTCACAGAGGAATGCTGTAGCTCTGACAGAGTGACCATCGGGTTCTTGATCACCTCCCTGACTAGGGCCCCTCTTCCCCGATCGCTCAGTTGAGATGGCCAGCTCCAGGAAGAGTCCTGGTAATTCCGTACTTCTTCCATTTATGGATGATGGAGGCCACTGTGCTCATTGGGACCTTCAAAGCAGCAGATATTTTTCTGCATGCAAACGTCAAGTGTGGGACCTTATATAAACAGATGTGTGCCTTTCCAAATCATGTCCAATCAGCAGAATTTACCACAGGTGGACTCCAATTAAGCTGTAGGAACATCTCAAAGATTATCAGTGGAAACAGGATGAACCTCAGCTTAATTTTGAGCTTCATGGCAAGACTGTGAATACTTATGTAAATGTGATTTCTTAGTTTTGATTTTTAATAAATTAGCAAAAATCTCCCAAAAACTTTAACGCTGTAATTTTGGGGTATTGGGCTTGATCCAGACCTACGCCTGCTGTCGCTAGGATGACGGGCGTAAGCGTAAGGTCGGCTGAAAAGCCAATCTGCGCATGCGCCGGGCAGATGTTGTCCGGCGTACCTACAGCAACGCTCGATCATCCGTAGGAACAGCGTAGGGATGCTGGAGGGGGTGTCCCCCTAGCGTCCCTACGTTAAGGTTAGTGAAGGTGGGCGGGGGGAGGTATTATAATGAGGAAGGGTTTAGCGGTGGAACGCTCGTGTGCGAGCGTATTACCCATTGCTTACGCCGGCTGAAGTTAGGGTAGCCTTCAGCCGGCGTAAGCAATGGGAAATACGCCCGCACAGGGGGAGTGTCGGGGAGAATGGACGCCGATACATCTCAAGGATGATCAGTGGAAACAGGATGCACCTGAGCTCAATTTTGAGCTTCATGGCAAAGTCTGTGAATACTTATGTACATGTGATTTCTTAGTTTTTGATTTTTAATAAATTTGCAAAACTCTCCCAAAAATGTTTCCACATTGTTATTATGGGGTATTGTGTGTAGAATTTTGAGGGGAAAATGAATTTATTCCATTTTGGAATAAGGCTGTAACATAACAAAATGTGGAAAAAGTGCAGCTCTGTGAATACTTTCCAGATGCACTGTACATACAATCATTTGCATAGGAGTTAAGTTAAGCTCCAAGGTATGGAAGTTCTGTATGTGTGAGGGAGGGAAATATCCTTGCAGGTATGGAATATAGGATCACATTTGAGTCATTTTGGATAACCCATGGAGATCTGGATCAGGTCCATAAATTGGTGTCTGTGCTGTTTGTATATGCATTATATGTGCTTTGGTGAGTTTTCTAATTATGTTATTGTTCGCCCCCCATCTTGTATGTAGAGGATCTTCCTCTAAGCCTCCTTCATTATCTACCTCAAGGACACCTTACCTTCGGTGTATAACCCATGGTTGCCGACTTTTGGCAGCTTCTCTCCGGAAGATCCCGGAGAGAAGCTAGCGACGCATGCAGGGGGCGGGGATAATTACGCGGGTTATGCAAATCGCGTCATTAGGCTCCACCCTCTGGCTTATACTGACCCATTTTTACTTGGAATAGGGGTCGGGACGGGGCTTGATGCCACAAATTGCGTCATCAAGTCCCTTCCTGTGCCTAGCAACACTATTATACTAGTGTTGCTAGGCAGGGGGGCAGGACTTGCGGGAGATTTGCTGGCTCTCCCGGGATACCGGGAGTACTGCCTGAATTTTGGGAGTCTCACGGACATTCCGGGAGAGTCGGCAACACTGGTATGACCTTAGATGCTGACTTCCACAAGAAATATGTAATATGTGTTGGGTTCACATGAGATGTGCAGGAAATCCATAGTCAAGCTCAAAGCAGCTTTGAATTCTAGACTGAATTTTCATTCCTCTTCTTAATTGTAATTGCGATTTCAAATGATATCTTTCTTCCTCTGACAGGAATAAACTATATTTCATCCATAGTATTATTGCCAAACTATCAAGTCTTTAGTTTACCCTAAGAAACTTCTTTATTTTCTGTTTGGTAACATAAGCAGGGGTCAGTTTTCCACTAGCTCAAACACAAAAGGCAAAGTCAGCTAACGCCTCCTGAAATATTCTGTACTTCTGTGAGAATTATGATGAACTCATTGGCTGCAGGCTGTTCTGTTCCCAGCACTTCAAAGCTTGCAACACAAATGTCTACAGGAAACAATATGGTGCTTTGACTCTAGTCAAAGAAGCTACATCTAATATGAACAAAATACAATTCAGAAGCAACATGGATAGACATATACAGTATGTAAGACATATAATTTTATTAAATAGGCTTTTATCTTTACCTTTCCAAGTATGCCTTTGTGTACTTTTTACAATAATGCTTATTTGAAATGCATTCTGAAAGTATATTGTGCTTATTCTTGTGTGACCTTGATCTTCTCTGTTTGTTAGAAATTGCAATATATGTAGTTGACAAGAACAAACTGCAAGTTTCATTGTACTGAAAAGATAAGGTTTGTGAGTTATTGTTGAAGTGCATGGGAGCCATAAGAAAAGGTCACTATCTCTGAAACACTATGCACAATATTTTAGGTAGCCAGTTAATCACATTTTTACAGCTCAATTTTAACATATCAACAATAAAGCAAGTTGTGTTTACTGTTTAAAGTGCTTTTTGGTGGCATTAAGACAATAAATGGTCTTATTTTATCTTTATCCAGAGGCTATAGAGAAATGCGTGCAGAGGGTTTATTGCAAATTCAGACATTGCGGCACCATTGCTAACCATGCTTAGTCATAAGAACATCAAAAGGAATGTTTTCATTTGTTAATGCTTGTTAGATTAACAGCAGTGAGCTTTTTTTGTACACTGGGAAGAAGTAATATTTGTACTGTAGTGTGATACACATTTGTTAGGAGACTTATTTTCCGGAAACACAAGACTAGACTCATTATTATCTCTAATATTATTCCTCTATTTAACTTCATTAATATTAGCTCTGAAACTTTCGAAACTTGGTTGTTTTAAAATCAAAAGTTTTGAAAAAGACATTATGTATGTAAGATAAATTGTATGAATTTAGCGAAGCATTAAAAGCTTATTTAGAAACAGAATAAGAATTAAAGATACGTTTTTTGACTGTGACATTATTTTTTTTAGCACACTTAAGGTGCAATAGTAGATGAGAGAGACAGAAACAAGCAAGTGTCAGAAAGATTTATTTACTCTCTTCTTTTCAGACTTTCTACAGCATCGACCCTATTTAGGAAATGAATCAGTTAGATTATCTATGTCACAGTTCCCTAAGCAATTTTTCATGTACCAATTTTAGATATTATTTTATTGTAGTAAAGAAACATAGCAAAAATATAGAACATTATTGTAGCACTATGAAAATGTATGGTTTTTTTGTTCTTCTTTTTATCTCATCCTACTATGAAATAGCCTGTTTTTCATCCCCGAATGACTCTGTGCAGACCTATAAGGTCAGCTGCCTTAATAATGCATCCACCATATGAGTAAAAGTCCTCTTTGATCTTCTTGTTGAAATCTATATTATATAATTACATTAGAAATAAATGTAGCAGTATAAACAAAAGGAGGCAAAGAGAGGTTTCAACAAGAGACCTCTCAGATGCAGAGAATCACAGAATCATAAAAACTGCACTCATTACAACTTTCCCACAAACATGTAGATTTAAACGTAAAGATGTGTAAAAATGACATAAATAAAAATGATTCCAATTCATAGGGGAAAGAGGAAACACTTAAAATGTCAGCAAAAGTAGGGAGGAGGTGGGAACATGGGGGAATCTATCCAAAATGTTTAATCCCATATATAACTCGGGGGTTACATTGACTATATTAATATCTTAGTGTCTTTCACATTCATATATTTTGTATGACTTAGTTACAGATGGTCATATCATGTATAATTTTAGTGAGACACTGGTATATATTTATTTATTTATATTTAAGAGGAACAACTTTTGATTCGCCCTCACTTAAAATGGGGGGGAGAAGCGTAAGTCTGGGTACCATAACAGGTGTAAAGAACAGAACGTAGTTGCTGCTGCGAAAATGCTGTTTATGAAAAAGAGGCAGATAAAAGTTATTTAGAATTTTTTTTTTAATAGGTTAGTATGCTGATCGGCATACTTACCCATTCATTCATTTGTAAACCATTGCCGCAGACCTGTCGCACTGCTGCACCGACCGCAAAGGTAAGTAGGTGTCTATGGGGAGTCTTAGTGATAGGCTGTAGGGAGGGGAGTCTTAGGGTTAGGCTGCGGGGAAGGAAGTCTTAGGGTAAGGCTGCGGGGAAGGGAGTATTAGGGTTATTAGGGTTAGGCTGTGGGGAAGGGAGTCATAGGATCAGACTGCTTGGAGGAGAGGGTTAGGCTAATGGAAGGGAATGGTTAGTATAAGGATTAGAATAAAGGTTAGGGTAGGATAAATACTCACATTCGGCATGGAGACTTCATTCCGGGGGTGATCAATTGGTTCTCTTCCTCGAGGCAGAAGCAATTGATTTGGGAGCCACTTTGGAATTCGCTGGTATAAAAGTGCAAATAGGTGACCACCATGACTGCTGCAGGCACAGTGCTAAAACTAAAGTTTACGGATCCTAGCAATTGGCAAGCACTCGGTATGAATCTGGTCCAGTAGACCACTAAAGATCCACTAAACTACAGTATGCTACACTCCACATTGACATTTTTTAATGCTAGACCCAGTTCAAATACATTTTCAATTTTAAATTAGGCTTAAAATTTTAATTTAAAAAGCAAAATTTATTAAAAACACAGAAAAAAATGACTAATACTAAAGGTGATAGTAGAATTTTTATATAGGAAAAAGCTTATTTCAGCTTTAAAATTTATGGTAAAATAAAAAATGAGGGCTCATTGGGAAAAGGTCAGCTCTAAGTCCTAATTAAAATGAAAAGTAAAAGAGGCCCAAAATGTCTTCTAAATAGAGGAGAGCAAATTATGAGCTAAAGAATGTATGGAAGACAATTATTCTTAAGAACTAATTTAAGTACTGATCAAACATGACAATATAATCTTGGAAAAGTTATTAGTTAAAATAGAATCAATTTGTGAACAACTTAAACAAAAGTCACAGAGAAATTCCAAAATGAATTACCTTAATAACTACAGAAGAGGGAGAATATTACTAGACAAAATAAACAGTTTTAATAATGTTAAATACTGGTTTAACCAAACTGTCTTCATTTGGAATACTAAGTTCATCAAGAACGAGGCAGGCAGCTCTGTCAATTATACTAATTCAGAAGTGAACTCCATAGATAGTAAAAGTCAAAAACACTTTCGTGTCCAGATAGTTGTTTTTTTTCCCAGAGATAAGAAAGCAAAAGTCATCTGAAAACAATAAACAATTAAGACAATAACCAACTGAAGTGAGTTATAAAGAAGTATATTCCATAGATGGGAGTCCACAACTAAGTCCATTAGCTGCAACTTTTCTGCTGGTCTTTACCATATCTCATGTACAAGTGGTTCATTATTACATCTGGTTACAGGCAGGTCTATAGTAGTGTGAATATTTACTGTGTGGTAACCAAATGTTCTTGCCTTGGAGTCTTTGGGATAGATCCAGACCTAAGTGCTTGTTACGTTGGTTCCAGGTGATATCTTTCTATGCTTTTGCTATATCTCACAGCAACACTACATTATTTAAATTCTTTTATTAGTGGTTTCTCAGACAAATTACGCACTTTATCTTTTCCACCTTTTTCACATCTTTGAGAAATAGGGCCAGCTTCACACTTAAGAAGCTCCGGCTTTTTAAGTGCAGTAATTTAAGAATTGACCTACTACACATGCATAGTAGGTCATTTACGCAATCTATGTACATTGATTGACTACATGCAGTCTTTAAAGACTGCACATAGTTGGTTTAAGAAAGGGGAGACGTGCCAGTGCCACCTCAGGGATTAGTGGGTGGGGGAATGTTGTAGATGAGGCGGGGGTGTGGCAAGGGGACATCCATGCATATTTTCTTTCTTAAGAAGGAAAGAAGTAACGGTTAGTTAAGGTAGCCTATGGCAACGTTAGGCACCTAAAAGCAGGGGGCGGATTGAGGAGCAGGTCGAGTGAGTTAGGTGCAGATCCTCACTGAGTTCCGTACGATAGGAGTTCTGATGTGGAATATCATGTCAGAAAATCCCCCTACAAGCAAATAGCAGTAGTCAGGTGAACTTCTTACTTCTGGATTCAGCCCCAGAATAATATGTCATATAAGTTTTAATATAAATAATACAATTTATTCATCATTTAAAAATAATACTGAAAAGCATTTTCAGCATTCTCATACATACAGCATTGTGTTCGGAAAGGATAAGTGTGGACAGAGACATGACCTATGGCTGGTGCAAATGTTTTGACATAAATGATTGTACTGTTCAGGTTCAACATCCTGAGAATATTCTTACTATACTTTGACTATGTCCCTCCCATGAAACACCCCTCTGAAGCCTTGCAGTGACTTCCATCTGATTCTTGATCACAGTGATCGTATGAGCATTTTGGCCATGCAAGAAAAAACGCAGGGTTAAGCATTTAGCCCGTAGTAACATTAAACTCACTGGGTGGGCCAGACCCAGTGGTGCCACTTACAGGTATCCTGTGATTGGCTATGTAAATTTGTGAGGAGGGGTCTGGGTGTTTTTATAAGGCATCTTTATAGGAGGAGCTTCCTCTTTTCTCCTTGAATTTTCACAGAGATGGACCCTGTCGGATTGCATAAGTTTACAGTTTATTTCACATATTATAGTATTATTCATAGTGACTTTCTATCTTTCCTTCCTTCCTTCTCCTTTCCTCCTTATCTCTCTCTTGTCTTTCTGTCTTTCTTTACATGCCTCTATTCTGTCATTGTGATATTGTGTAGGGGTGTTTGTGTGATATCAGCATTCACTTTGCCAGCCT
>WWET01002518.1:68670-79784 GCA_011038615.1 Limnodynastes dumerilii
GGTCTCTCTGACCCGAGACTCGTCCTGTGTGGGCGGTCTCTCTGTCTCCCAATGTTATGCCGGCGCCAAGGCGGAAGGAGAGCGTCAAAGGTTATGGCTGCTGGGACGGTTAAGGTCCCATTTAAAGATATTGTTTATATTATATTGTTGAGCATTACCGCTGTACAATGTATCTGCTTTGTTTGGCCACCATCAATATCAGCAGTTAAAGTTTAATGAAATCATTAAATAAATTTATTGAAAATAGTCAATAAATATTTTAGAGCCAATGAAATGTGTTGTGTCTTTATTGAATTGTGTTTAATTCCTGGGTGGCACCATGGGTCCGGGCATCAACCATGTGAAGTTTAGGTGGAAAATAACACAGATATACTCCACAACATTGGGAATACAGTCAGTTCTGGTTCAGGCCCAGTATTTCCTTGCATGCAAAAAATAAATTCAAATAATAATAACTAAATTGCAGAATTATCTTTGCAAAATGGATCATCCCAAATAAATGTTGCTGCTTGTTTTAATTCTTGCTCTTAACACTGAACCAGCTCCAAACTGTCTTTCATAAATAACCTCAAGAGTATTTTGTAAGTTGCTGGGTAACCAGTTCACTGAATCGCATGAAACTAACAATTCTGTTGAAAAAACTGTAAAAGAAAAATTGAGAAGGGCATTACTGTGAAGATCCTTCATGACTCACCAGTTAAATAATTAACTGCAAACCTACAGCATTTATCCAAGCACCAGCAGTGCAGATGAACATTTCAAATGATGTTCCCTGTTCAGCCATTTAGACACTGTCCTTGAGACTGCCTCACAGCATGCTAACATACGGGGACATATTTAGATAATTATTTTTGTATTGTATTAGTCTTTGTACCTTCAGATAAAAGATGAAGTTCTATGGATAATAACCTGACAGTGACATAATATGTAGAGTGACATAATGCTTAGGAATCTGCATGGAGCTGATAATGTTAGAGAAAAGGGCATTTTCTGTCTGGTCACATAATGAAGTTCAGTGTAAACAGTTAAATAATTGTAGTGAACGGCATGTGGGCACCATATGATCTGATTATTATGCAGTAGTTTGCTAGTTACAGAAACACAGCAAGGCCTCAAAATAGAAAAGGTATTTTAATAGTTCAGTCAATTTGTTGACTTGAAAGAGAATTTTTACCTTGACCAGAAAGGTATCCAAACAGAAAGATTTTACAATTATTTGTGGAGAAGTGTACAAGGAATTTTAGTTTATAATAACTACTATTCCATAATAAGTATATAGAAAACCAGAGCTGCTGTGACCAGGGCATGTCAGGACCTGTTCTTCAGCTGTTCTTCACTGACAGGTTATGAGTGAAAGACAGTCTGTATGTGGCAGTTATCATTAGATTTAGTTGGAAAACATCTTTAATGTCTTCCATGCTGTAGTCAGATATCTTCAGCTCTAGTTTGAGAAAATACCCAATATATATCTATATGTATAGACAAATATATACAAAAACAGACCATATAGACATAGGGCCGTATTCAAAGAACCAGCTATTATATGTACGCCATTACACGCATGGCTGGAGCAAGGAAACACCCACCAACAACTCCGACACTCCTCTCTACCGGACAGGGGCTGTCGGGGACTTACGAGTCCCTAGACCACTCTGCTCTGTATGTGTGTACTTACGTGCGTATATGTGCTCCGCCCATGCAATTCTTTATAACCACGCCTCCATGTGTTCATTTAAATGTCCCCCACCAACTTTTATGTAAATATTCCCGTGCATCGAATTTCCGTGCCTATTTCCCCAAGTGCGACTCACATGTACATCCGGTAGGCACTTACATGCGTATAGTCTATGTAAAGTACGTAAATAAAGTTATTACGCATGCGCAGTTGATCCAAACCTAAAAATACGCATGCAACTGCCATCGAAATTGGATCTCTGAATACAGCCCATAGTCTGAACAAAGCAAACTGTTTTCAGAATGCTCTGCTCTTCTAATATAAGGCAAAACTATCAATACCTAATCCACACAGAGAAAGTATTAAAACATATGAACTTTAATTACAACATTAAAATGACACCGAGACGAAATATCAAGTTAATCCAGCGCAAAAACGTTTAGCCAAAAAAGCATATCATCAATCATATAATAATATAACAGCATAGTGTAACAGTATAGCATATAGACCCGCTAACAAGGAGAACACAGCCTGTCCCTAATCCCCCCATTAGTGGCCTCACCACCAACACTTCACCTATTCAGTAACACGTCCTTCCCTGGATCTGGAGATCGGGTCACAGTGATAGTGACAAACTGGCTTAAATGGAAGATTGCAAGAAAAAAAGTGCATCTTCAGGTGCATTCAGAGGAGGCAGAATCCTGTCCGACCGCGCCCTCAAATGGTCATTTAAATGCCTCCCCTCACCCACTTTCATGTAACTTTGGGCCTGATCCATGACTGTATCGGATGTAAATACAAACTGCGCATGTGCCCAGTGACTACTTTCTGTCGTAACTCGGTGCTGGCCGTAGCTGTAAATAGGTCGTCCGTAACATTTGCGTAATTACGATCAAATAGGCGTGCCTATATTATGTAAGCCGTAATTACGCAGCAGTTACGGAATGTAGGTGGGGGAGGCATGTAAAGCATACAATATGGGCGTGCCTATATTATGTAAGCCGTAATTATGCAGCAGTTACGGAATGTAGGTGGGGGAGGCATGTAAAGCACACAGTATGGGCGTGCCTATATTATGTAAGCTGTAATTACACAGCAGTTACGGAATGTAGGTGGGGGAGGCATGTAAAGCACACAGTATGGGCGTGCCTATATTATGTAAGCTGTAATTATGCAGCAGTTACGGAATGTAGGTGGGGGAGGCATGTAAAGCACACAGTATGGGCGTGCCTATATTATGTAAGCTGTAATTACGCAGCAGTTACGGAATGTAGGTGGGGGAGGCATGTAAAGCACACAGTATGGGCGTGCCTATAGTATGTAAGCTGTAATTACACAGCAGTTACAGAATGTAGGTGGGGTGAGGCATGTAAAGCATACAGTATGGGCGTGCTAAGGCAGTTACAACCATGGCGTAATTACGTTTGGAAAATTTAAGGTAGGGTTCTCTGAGCAGGGAATTTACGACCGACCGAGGGGAGTGTCTGGGGGAGTGCATTGTATTTATGCTGAGCGTAAATACGATTGGGTCTAGTGCGTAGTTCTGAATCAGACCCTTTGTCCGTATGAATTTCAACCACGCCCCTCCGCACATATGTCCCCAAGTGCGATTCACATGTACGTGCCAAATGGACTTCCGTGTGTAAAATCAACGACAATAGCGTAAATAAAGTTACTACGCATGCAAAGTTACTCCGATCCTAAAAATATGCACAGAACTCCCCTCAAAAACGGATCTCCGAATACGGCCCTAGATGTTTATATAAGTATTTGGTATTTGAGAATTTTAGTTGTCAGTTAAGAGTTTGAAGAATTTCAGGATAAACAATTTTACTTCTCTTGTCTTGTGTGAATTGAATAGGTTACTGTCTATACTATATGGCACACCAATGTGTGTTCATTTCCTTATAGACTGTATATTTATAATGGTTCATAATATATGATCAATATATGATCATACATGCATACATACAATATACAATGACTATTGAAACATATTTATATTTATATTTATTATTATATGAGTTTATAAGCAGTTTTTTATTTTTCATTCTTCAGTTCACGTATTTTGCACAAAGTACTTTGTTCAATGTTCAACACTGGAACATATTTTTATATTTTATGTTTCTGTTAAAGCACTTTATAAATTAAAATAACCTTATTTAAATAATAGTGCGGGTGTTTTCTGTCTACACGGGGTAATATCATACCTTTACCTTCCAATTGACTATGTTGAATAAAGATAATATTCGTTTTTCAGCCAGATGCTTGTTCCACCACAAGGAAAAGTTGGAATGAAATTCACACTCTTTACTTTGCTTAAATACCGCGTGGACAGTAGTGAATATGGAAGATAAATGTAGGTGGTTAGAGGGAGGTGCTTTCTGTACCCTCTATGGTACTGGCCATGCCCATAAAGCTGGTGACACCCACTCAACACTGGTCATGTCCCCTTCGACGTGGCCCTTAATCTGGCCCTGTGTGCAGCAGCTTCTTTGCATTAATGCTACATCACATTACTAGAGAGGATCCAGACCTATGTCTTTCAGATGGCTTATATTATGTATAAACACATGTATATGGTAGAGCCTAAAATGTAAAGATTTGTCTTTAGGACGGTGAACCGTATTCAGAGTTAATAATGTTCGGAAACATATGCATGTCATGTGCTTATATTGGCGAGTTTTTGCAATCAACGCATGTGCGCGGCAGATGTTATGCATCTGATCTCACTCACATGCACTGGGCATGAAATACTCCGTACATGGGAGAATTTGTAATGGGGAGGGGGGCATTTTAATTGTACAGTATGGGCTGGGTTAGGCTCTTCCGCACATACATTCGCTAAGTCTGCAAAACAATATGTATGGAGAAATTAAGGTAGGGCTATGGGACGCGGAAGTCAGCTAAATTCTGTGGAGTATCATCGGAGTGCGGGATTTTGCTATTACATGCGTTCCTAAAGCACTCTTAAGTATGAATATAGCCAATTGTTTCAATATCTTCTGAAGCTGTTGCTCGGTTTCTTGTTAGTTTCCATGATTCCAGATTCACAATACAAATTGTAAATGATATGGGACTGGATCCAGACTCCTGCACGCTTTCCGTACCAGTGGGAATATGTCTGTCTGACAGAGAGAGGGGAGTGTTCACCCCTGTCACTCCCTCGTGCGGATAAACTGCCATAAGCCTGCATTGACTAAAGCTTTCTGATCAGTGGTCCATACAACCACTGATCCACATGAGTGTGGGATACCCCTCCCACACTGTACCATTACCATCTTTCCACCCACCCACCTTCCGTACGATGTTAGGCACACTAGTGTTACTAACAAAGCACTAGCGTAACATATGGAGGGGGCATGCACCCTCCAGTCAAATAAGGCCACAATGTACCTTGGCCCAGACGCTTTACGTGTGTGCAGGCATCTGTGGTTAAGCAGCCGTAGCGGGGAGTGCAAGCCATGTCCAGATAGCTACCTTAACTTTAACGACAGATGCAGACCTAGTGATAACGGGACTTCCCCACCCCCCTCAATAAAATGGCTATCCCCGCGGGGTGCATGGCCATTGTAAATGAAGGGTCAGCCCCTTCAGCGTAACTTAATTATGTACGTCTGTAGGCACGCTATGGGAACATCCGGCGCGTGCATGCACAGATGTTCCGAGACCCCTGTCGTACCTAGGTCTGGATCTGTCCCTTTGCGTGCGTAATTGGTCTGACGTTATCAACTCTGGATCCGGTCCATGATTAGTATAGAAAGTGATTTGGTTATTTGTAGTACACATGTGACTTACAGAACATAGAGTTGAACTTGTATTTTCTCCTTTCTCTAGCTGTGAAAATTACAAAAGTCACCTTAATCACAGACAAACTGCGCATTGACTCACCTGACTACCTACTTATTCCCTGTCACTTTCAGACGGACACTCCAGTGCATGTCACCAAGATAACTGTTGCATGGATAAAGGCATCGGAGGAAGGAGGTCCATATAATACTCTTGAACATTGCTTTCACACAACAATGGAACCAGTGTATCACCTCAACAAGAGAGCACAACCGTTTCTAAAACTTATTCCCAAAGGAAACTGCTCTTTGTTAATCAACCCCAGCAGCATTGATGACAGCGGCATGTATGAAATGCACATCAGCCTTAATGGCGAGCAGCATAAACTGTGCCAAAAATGAAAGTTACGGTGTTGAATAATTACCTAGGTGAGTACTAGAGATTACACTCATCTATCAAGTTTCACTGACCTGAGAGGCTGGGGCATTTTAAGAATGGAGGGGGCCCTTGAGCAGGATTTAAACATGGGGCCCCCCTCATCCCATAAGGCCTCCATGGCCCCCCCTTCCCCAGTGGCACAAAATGGATGCAGAGTGCATGCCACAGGGCCCCCTGTTCTGAGGGGACCGTGTGCACTGCACACCCTGAACCCATTATAGATGCACCAATGCTGAGGCCTAACACCGATACTTATGGCTTATTATACAGTTTCTCCATATTCACATGACATGTTTATTGATCATCCTTCCAATAAATACATCGAACAGTGGATCATCTGATGTAATAAAATTAACTTTTATCATAAAATGCATTATTAAATACAAATTATAGGAAGCCAAGTTCAATCATTACATTAGATAAGTGATCAGTACAGTAGACTATCGCAAGCTATCACATTTCTTCATGATTTAGGACAAGTCGCTGTTTTCTTGGGTCCCAGGTACCATCATTGTGCAGCTGCACTGTGCAGTTACCGCTGCTTTGCACTAATAGGACACGTAAATTAGGTGAATGGTAGTACAGGTACTTATATAAATGAATAAATATATAAACAGTTTAAATTCTCACCAAGATTTACATAATTTGATTTAATTTCTGCAATCTTATGACAACAGGTCCTTGGGATGAAAAAACAACTGATAGTGATACAGGGCCGTATGCAAAGCTCCGACCGCATTGTGAATGCGGCCGGAGTTTTCCGATATGCTCTACTGCGCATGCGCAGTAATTCTGTAATGTAATCTACGTTACTTGTTGCAATGTAGATTGCGTATACACGGTTTTTAAGACCGCATATACGCAATCTACGTTGCAACAAGTAACGTAGATTACGTTACAGAATTACTGCGCATACGCAGTAGAGCATATCGGAAAACTCCGGCCGCAGCTCTACATACGGCCCACAGTGACAGAAGAGGGTAAGGATCAGATATCAAGTCCAGATGGTAATGTGAGATCAGTCTACAACCAGCGAGATATGAGCAAGGAATTTGAGGCTCAAATGATTGAATTTTCACAAGCAAAACATTTATAAGATCCTTTTCTCAATATTTGGAATTGTGTTGCTCATCACAATAACATTCTGCATCCTCTTCATGTAAACAAATTTAACCAATAATCAATTGTTTGTATGTTACAGTTATCCAGAACCAGGATTCTAAGGATCATCGGTTTCCTCCTGTTCTAAAACTTCTAATGCCAAAGGTTTTACTGGTGTTTTCGGGCCGTATTCAGACTTTTCTTGGCGACTTCCGTGCGTATTTTTAGATACGTTTCAACTGCGTAGTAACTTTTTGTACGTTGTTGACGTAGACTATTCGCACGGAAGTGCCTTACGGACGGACGTATGATTAGCACATGTGTACATATGTCCGGATATGCAACGCAAATATACGTACGGGAGATTTTAAGTGAAAACGGGTGGAGCGATGCATTTAAATTAAGGAAAGTGGGCGCGATTATCATGATACGCACGTATGGAGGACAAAGACGCACGGGATGGCACACGGAAAGATAGAGGTGGTCTATGGTGGTGTAAGTCTATGTGAGCACGGATTAGCAAGGAGAGTGACTGGGGTTTTGGTGGGTGTTCCTTGTTACGTGCGTGCGTATATTTGCGGTCGCGTTTCAAAACAGAAGTCTGAATAGGGCCCTTCTTAAGTAGAAAGCATTGCAATTAAACTAATATATACATAAAAGAGAACATACTAAAACAAGAGCAAAGCAGTTGAAGGTTATCTCCACATACTTTTCTTGTCCATAAGACAGAAAGATGGATTTGCAATCTATAAACAGTGGCATGAATATCAGATCTTATGTAATATAACATAGACTATACTTCAATAACTTGTTTCTTCTTTTTCCAGCTCTCTCTGTCCCATATCTTCTTTTGCTCACACGTTTCTCCCAGCTAGCTGTCTGCTTATGAACTCACCTTATGTCTGTAATAGGTTCCAATATTTAATATTATACAGTAGTCCTGCTACTATTTTACCTATGGAGAGCATGTAAACCTGTACTTCATAAACTTATTGGCTGCTATGTATATTATTAGAGGATAAATAAAATGTGTGTCAGTAGAAATATGTGTATAATTGGTGTGAAAAACTAATTATAATGTCTCCATCTGTATAGCATTCAGGACTATCGTCTAATGACAAAGCGACAAGAAAAATACGACAACATAGATGATATAGAAAAGAGCTCTGCAACATCAGAGGACAGTATGAAGGAGGAACATGATGACATGGACTCAACTATCTGGAAAATGGAGGTGATTAAACAACAGATTAAAAAGACAAAGACAAGATGGTATCTATGGATCAGACCATAAATACTATTTGAAGGGACAATCTTTAAAAACTGGCATCAAATATGAATGCATCTTGATGTATGTACGCCTCTATGAATAATCTTATAATCTTATATACCCTTTGTGAAGGAATCAAGGAATTTGTATTCATTGTAATGCTTTCCAATGCAGATGACTTGCGTGCACTTTTTAGTATGCAGATTATTTGTGAATATAAGATGGATATATACCAGTCTGCCTACTTTGCACTTATTGGAAGAGTTGCAGACTGTTCTCTACATGCTAACACTCTACATGAATATACTGTACGTACACACAGTTTTGAATATTAAGGAAAAAAAGAAAAAGTATTCCCTGCGGCATCTCTCTCCTCAAATGCATTAATAAAAGAAACTTTCATCTGAACTTTCTTCAGTCATCGCGGGCTTTCTTCGTGTGTCTGGAAGGTCTGCACATGTGCAGTGGGTCTCTGCTGGGACTTTGTAAAAAAAATGAAGTCCCAGCATGAGAAGCACTGCGCATGTGCAGGCTCTCCATGTCGGGACCGGCACCTGCGGGCAGATGCGTCTTCGGTCCGGTAAGTATTAAAAGCTATTTATATTGTTTTCTTTTATTTCTGTTGTTTTTTTTATTGTTTTTTAATTTTCTAAAATTATTTATTTTTATTTATTTTTTTCATCGGTATTTACGTATATTCCAGCGGTCTCCTCATATATATATATATATACCCCTTTTTCTCCCCCTAATAACAGCTATTAGGGGGAGAAAAAGGGGGTTATATGGGGAGATTGCTGGAATCGAAGTTTGAACGGCAGTCTGAGATGCCATTATTTTAACGCTCAGAGCAGAGTATAAAACTCCGCTCTGAGGGTTAGTAAATAGCAGCCCAGGTTGAAAACAACGGGCTGGCAAGGACAGGTGAAGTTTGACTGCATGGCCATGGAAACTGTTGATTTCCATGGCGGTGCAGTGGTTGTAAATAGCAAAAAGTTCAATTTTGGAGTTATAACTTCATAACTCCAAAAATTAACTTTTTAAAGCTTAAGTAAATAGAGCCCTAAGAGTAGACAGGAACTGAATACAACAGAACTCTGAGAACCAGTCCAGCATTGTGTCCACAACACAGATGACAAATACCTGGAGAGGACTGGGACAGGTAGTGGGAGAACAGGGCTTGTATGGTGGAGTGAGTTCACAGGAGGATGATACAGATACAGGGTAACAGAGAATGGATACACATAAACTGGTAAAGGCAGAGGCAGAGGTAGTAAGATCCAGGGTCTAGAGTCTTATACACAGGAAACCCGGGAGCAAGCAGATTTGTGCAGACACTAGGGAAGCACAAAAAGACTGGGCTGAAACAGTGGACAAGAACAAACCAGAACCATGCAGCATGCAAGGAAAACATCATGAATGAAAGACAAAAAGGCAATAGAGCAGCAGAACAAGAGTAAACTGGATAAGGAATCTCATGGTTGCCTACTTTTGCAAATGAATATCAGGGAGAGTGTAAGAGCACTATCAAGGTGCTGCACTAAAGGGGTGTGTCCTGTAGCGCCAAAGAGGTGTGTCCTGTGAATAGCTCCACCCATAGGTGTATCTAGCACTGCAAGGAAAACAATTTTACAATAAAAATGTCAGTATTTATTGATTATTAAGTTGTCAGTGAATACTTTCATTACTATCTTTATAGAAAAGCTTAAAGTGACGCTGCAGCTGATTAACAAGAAACTTTCATTACATCTTGGCCTCCATGAAATTGGTCATCTTCATAGACCTCAATGGATGTAATTAGAATCAGGGAGATTACCAAACACTTCAGAGAGTCAGGGAGATCACCCAATCTTCAGGGAGTCTCCCTGATATTCAGGGAGAGTTGGCAACTATGAGGAATCTGCTGAACAAAACCTGAGGCAAACAGTCTAAAGCAGGCCTGGCTAACCTGTGGCTCTCCAGGTGTTGTGAAACTACAACTCCCAGCATACTTTACCTGCTTAGTTATAGCTGATAACTGACAAAGAATACTGGGAGTTTTAGTTTCACAACACCTGGAGAGCCACAGGTTGGCCAGGCCTGGTCTAGAGCATACAAGTTCTCCTTGCTGGTTATTTAAACACTGAACAGTCAGTCAGATCTGGAGTGCTTCCCAGCTCTGGTTTGTCTGAATCCTGGCTGCTAGACAACGGCTCAGAGCATACCTCCCAACATTTGAAAATTCAAAAGAGGGACAAAATTTTGTGGCCTGGTAGTGGGGGTGTGTCTTGTACCACCCAGTGGGTGTGTCTGGGAAAGTGGGTGTGCCTTGCACCGCCCATACCAGCAGATCTAGTACCTGTCCCTTTTATTCAGCCATCCATAGGTCTGCCCCTTATTATTTGTCCAGGATTCATATGCCCAGCCTCTATATCTGCCTCATATTATTATTGCCAGTCTCCATGTCTGCCCCCAATTAATACAGCCAGCCTCCATGTGTGCCCCCTATTAATATTGCCTGCTTCCATGTCTGCCCCCAACTGCCTGTGCCAGCCTCCTTCTGCCACCTATTGCCAGTGCCAGCCTCCATCTGCCCCCTATTGCTAGTACCAGCCTCCATCTGCCCCCCATTGACAGTGCCAGCCTTCACCTGCCCCCTTGTTATGGCTGTTAGTCTCCCTGGTCCTTTCACTATCTGTATCCCTCCACACTCCACAGCCCATGCAGATAGGATAAGCAAAGCATAAGGTAGGGGCCCAAGGCCACTCACCAGTCCAGAGCAGGGCAGTGGTAGCAGGGGAGACATGCTGGATACTGGCTGGGGACAGTGATGACACTCAGGAACTCTGCAGAGGTGATTTCCTG
>WWET01002518.1:113145-126084 GCA_011038615.1 Limnodynastes dumerilii
TTATGTAAGCAAACATGTTTTATAAAATGTCTTTGAGGGCGCGGTTACATAGAATCGTACGTACAGCATACATATACGCACGTAAGTACAAACGTAAAGTTACAGGTGCTCTATGGAGGCGTAAGTTTATGATTGCACGGCCGTGAGAGGGGAGTGTCATGGGTGTCGGTGGGTGTTGGCTTGCTACGTGCGTTCATATAATTGTGAACTTTTTAAAAAACGCATCTCTGAATACGGCCCATCATCACCAACATTTAGGCCTAGTTGGAAGGTGTTTGGGATACAAGTGAACAAAGAGAGAAGGAAACTCCAGCACTGGATTCAAGCTGTGGGAGGGAAATATGCAATTTCCCCAAAAGCAACAACCAATAATTCAAAAAACACAGCAAAATAAATAAATAAATAAATAAATAACTAAGGGAGTGTTATATGAAACAATTCAATGACTGAATTCACTTAGGCAACCAAGTAGTTTAGAGCCAATGTTTAATTGTACACATAAAAATATAACATATGTAAAATATGATAAATTATATATAGCAGCTGCTATAGACCAATTCTAGGCTATGATTGGTACCAATTAAGAAATTGCACTGATAAGTCCAGATATAGATCAATATTCCTGGTAGAATTATGTGCAGAGAACATTCCCAATCAACAATTAAGGCTGAGGAAATGGGGTAGATGATAACTAATCGGACCTTAATATGAGAGAGTCCGTGGATACACATATGTGGAATAGAATCAACACAGATGGAGTGGAATACTGTACTCACGGCCAGGAGATGTTAGGAATGAGTCCATAAAAAGACTATTACCTGGCCGCAGTGTGGTGGAGTACTATCCAGTAACCGCCAGGTATCCGTGTTGCACGTTCCTCTCACGGTCAAAACAGCCCAGTCCTTTAGACAAGTATCAGGGCTGTAGGCAAAGGTGATATAAGGTCTGTGCGTGTGTCGCTTCCCCCACATAATAGTAATGAATATCTCACAGGCAAAGCATGTATTGCCGCTTGGGACTCACTCTCCCTTCACATTCACAGGGGTTAAGCAGCAATATGGATTGAAAAAGTACAGAAAGTGCAATTGGAAGTTCACATGGAGTATATCCAAAATAGCAGCAGCATAAAAACGGCAGAATGCTCTCCCTAACGCGTTTCGTCCCGCCTCCGGGACTTTCTCAAAGCAGTATGAGAGATCCATGACTTGGAGCCTCCTTTTAAAGTCTGTTAGCAGGTGGTAATTAAAGTAATTAGTTGTTAGTGCTTTTGGAGGTGGTCCCTGAAAAAGATTTGTGCTGTATACACATAGAAAGAGAACACAAAGAAAACACAGAAAAAGCTACTTGGTTGCCATATACACAAAACTAAAAACTAAATAACATTATAACATTCTTATAATGTGGGAAACTTATTACAAGCAAGCATCCGTGTTGGGTGCCTGGTATCCCAAAAAATGGCAGACCTTAAACCATTGGTCCAGTGTGGTGACCTTATTATTTATTTATTTATTTTTTATTTTATTTATTGGAGCAATAAAGATTTACAAACAAGAAGAACAAAAAAAAAAAAACAATATGCACATATTATTCTTGCATACAAAAATTATAGCATGTCAACAAATTCGACTTTATATAATGATAGTACAAAATATCTCATATAAGATAATTTGGCAATGTTGAAATCAATACCCTACCGTCCCACTGCAATATCCAGCATTTACACCAAAAACAATGTACAATATTAAACATATTGGGGTAGATCCAGAACTACGTGTGTGCGTACGTATTTTAGCGGTGCGTATTTTCGTACACGTAAGGTCAATACACTCCCCACGGCACACCCCTTGCACTGACGTATTTTCTCAAATTACGCGACCCAAACCCTACCTTAACTTTTCCTAACGTAACAGAATACGTCCGCTAACGGGCGTACAGACTACGCGAACGTACGCAGCTTAGCACGCCCATACTGTACACTTTAAATACCACCCCCCGCCTACTTCACGTAAAACGCACGTATTGGTCACTAACATAAATTTGGCACGTCCACACGTAAGTATTTATGTTAGCAATACGTGAATTATCCATACGTTTGAAAATACGCTACGTGAATGTGCGTATTTTCTGCGGTGCGCATGTGCAGTGCGTACAAATCTGTGAATTTACGTGTCCGCCACACGTAAATTTGCGGAAATGCATAGTTCAGGATCTGCCCCATTGAGTCCACATTGCCCATTATAACAAGTATAATCAATCCTGTTCTCATAACATTACAGCAGTTAATCCTTGGATCACTGGTTATTGGTTATTAGGTGCTGGGTTCTGGGCGGACTCTTAGACTGCATTCCATATTTGCAGCCTTACCTCATTCCATCTTCCTCCACCTACATCAGGGTACTTAATGCCCCTGCAGGAACAGGGGGGTCCCCTATTAGCTCTCTATTAATATACCAATTGGTATTGTGGAAGCATGCTATTATTTGCAACTGCACCTGAGAGTCTAGTATGGTAATATATTTATCCCAAACCTGGAACAAATGCTTGACCGACTTCTCCTTATGTTGAGTAGCCTCCAGCCACTCCATGCGGAAAAGATAGAACAGTTTTTCCTTAAACAAACTAATGTTCGGTGGGCGATCTCATATCCACATCTGGAGAATACATTTTTTGGCCACTGAGGAGATAACCACAGCCATGTGTCTTTCTTTTTTGTTAAGTTTCAGTTTAGGATCTATCCAGCCCAATACCGCCCACTCAGGTGTAAGAGATAGGGATTCTAACAAATATGTATTGGAGTATCTATAAACCTGTTTCCAAAACTTGCGTATCTGGGGGCATTCCCACAGACAGTGCATTAATGTTGCACTTGTACTCCCACATTTCAGACAAGTTGAAGATGTCGCTAAACCCATCTGAAACCTTCTATCCGGCGATAAATACCCTCTGTGATAGATATTCAGAAGCAATTCTCTATACGTGGCTGCCTTTAGTATTTTATTTGATTGTGTTATTGTCTCCAGTAAATTATCTATTGTTAGAGCCGGGAAGATTGTTAGCCAGTAAGCTAATCCAACATTTATTTTGGTATGGTCTAAGGTATCTCTAAGTATACGATAGTGTGTTGAAATAATGCCTCGCTCTGACGGCGGATTTGTCAGCATTCGATCTATTTCATTACGCCAATCCTCATCTTTTAGACACTTCGTAACTGTTCTAGTGTAATGCAGGGCCTGTTGTATTGCAAACTCATGCACAGGGGGTATCCCAAAATTCGCCTTTAATTGGGTCGGTGAGATTATAGTTTTTAAATGAGGGAATGTCAGGTCTCTGACCATAGTAATCTTTTTTTGTACCCATTGGTTAAAAGGATAATGTGCCTGGCCTTTTTGAAACTCGGGATTTTTCAAAAGAGGTAGAAAAAGTGAGTTATGGCTATTTAGTCCTTTTCTTTTCCTAACCCCTTTCCATGTCGACCACGCCGACATAAGGATCGGGTTGTCTTGGATATCTTGGCATAGATATGGCCTGTTGCAGTGCAGAAAGGCCACCAATGAAAAGTCTGGGACAAACGACTGCTCAAGTGCCGGATTTGCATAGTATGAGGTGTCATTAATCCAATCCCTGATAAATCTTAAATTACTAGCATAACTGTACAGTTTCAAATTTGGGAAGTTAATTCCGTCATTAGTGCCATGTTGTTGCAGTTTAATCAGTGCTATTCTGGATCTTTTACCATTCCATATGAATTTCCTAAACGTCTTATTGAGCAGCCGTTCGTCCTCGCACGATAGCACCACCGGCAACATCTGCAATGGATATAATATCTTTGGGAATATTGTCATCTTTATCAGACTGGCTCGACCCGAGTAAGACAAAGGCAGATTGTACCATTTATGCAAAGATTCACATGCTTCCGAAATTACCCTCCCCAGATTATCCTTGTATAAGGAATGGTAATTTTTGGATATGGATAGCCCTAAATAGGTCATAGAGTGGTTCACCCATGTCATCTTGAACTGTGCATGCCATGGAGGACGATCCGCCGGTCCCAGCCATAACGCCATGGATTTAGATTCATTGACCGTAAAGCCTGAAAGACTTCCAAAATCTGCAATAAGGTCAAAGATCCTGGGCAAGGACAATGTGGGCTTTGAAACGTATAGCAAAAGGTCATCTGCAAAAGCAGTGACTTTGACAGATCTACAGCCAATGTTAATACCCCGGAACCCCGGATCCTCTTGCAGCAGGCGTAAAAGGGGGTCCAACGCTAAATTGAAGAGCAATGGGGATAAAGGGCACCCCTGTCTGGTTCCCCTGGTCATCACTACCGGCGTGCTTTTACACCCATTAATCATTAAATTTGTGCTTGGCTCCGAATATATGAACTTAATGAAATTAGCAAATTTTACCCCGAACTCTCTATGCTCGAATATGTCCTGCATATGATCCCAGGAAACCTGGTCGAAAGCTTTTTCCGCATCTAGACTCAATAAGAGCCCAGGTGAATCCGAAGTTGGGTTTTGTTTGCAAGATATTAATGCTGCCAGTGCCGTTCTCACCGCTTTGACCGAGTGCCTACCATGAACAAATCCCAACTGGTGGGGAGTTAAAAGACTGGGAAGAATAGATTGCAACCTGTTCGCCATAATCTTGGCGAGCAGCTTAAAATCTTGATTAAGGAGTGTGATTGGACGACAGGATGTTACCAAGTGCGCTGGTTTGTTTGGTTTTAAAAGAATAATAGTATTCGCTTTATTAAAGGATGGGTAGGGTGGGTTTTCGGAATGTAAGGTGTTGTACAATTGGGTCAGGGAAGGCATTAGTTCTACCTTAAGAAGTTTGTAAAACTCTGCTGTTAAGCCATCTGGACCTGGGGACTTGTTATTTTTCAAGGTAGCTATGACTTTAGAGACTTCAGTTTCAGTAAAGGCGGAGTTTAATATTTCTTGTTGTTCTGAAGTAAGCGTAGGGAGGTTTAGTTTTTGAAAGAGAGTTTTTCTACGTTCAGGGCAATTCCTAGTATCCTTATATCTGCTCAAATTGAATTCCGTGGGGTTTTCAACATATAACTGAAAGGCATTAGCTATGGCTTCATTAAGAGACTTATACTTTGCCTGGAACTCTCTTTTTTTCCACCCTTGATAAGAAATAACCTGCCCCCTAAGTACAGCTTTAGCCGTTTCCCAGAACAAGATCGGATTATCTTTATGTTGGCCATTTGTGTAATCATACACCTTCCACTCCGCCACCAAAAACCCTTTAAAGTCATCTGAGTTATAAAGATAAGATGGGAATCTCCACAACCTATTCCCTGAGTGACCCGACCAGATTTTCAGGGATAGAGAAATAGGGGCATGATCTGATATTACTATTGTGTGGATATCTAGCCTGGAAAACAAATGATGGCTAATTAAAAAATAATCAATTCGCAAGAAAGATCTGTGTACCGCCGAGTGGAAGGTGTACGAGTGATCTGAAGGATTATGTACTCTCCACGGGTCTGAAAGTTTAAGCCTCTGATTTAGGTATTGAATATGATTAAGAGAAAGAGGCCTTGGGGATGACGGATTGGGGGATCTGTCCATGGCAGGATCATTAACAGTATTGAAATCTCCTGCGACAATAAGGCTGGACATATCTGACTGCAGTAGGAGATCTGAAATTTGATTAAAAAATTCTCGCGTTGAGGAGTTCGGGGCGTAAATGTTTAGTAGTGTATATCTGGCGGTTCCAAACCTAACCTCAAGTAACAAATAGCGGCCCTGAGGGTCAATAACAGATTTAACTATTTCATATTGTATCCTTTTGCTGAAAATTATTGCAACCTCGCATGTTTTGTTAGTATAATTGGCCTTGTAGCGCTCAGATATCCACGAACTCTTTAGTTGGTCCAATGGCTGGGACCAATGGGTCTCCTGCAAAAAAATGACATCCGGGGACAGCGTCTTAAGATGACCAACTACTCTCCTTCTTTTTATTGGCGAATTCAAACCTCCCACGTTCCAGGACACCATTTGAACCTTGGGGATTTTTAGATGGGTAGGGATCGCACTCTCTGGAATTATTTTTTCTACCTCAATGTTAGCCATCGTAATAAAATTGCATGAGTTCACCATTAAAAAGGCCTATACATTTGAGACAACACTCAGGCCCCCCTCCCTTCCCCGGGGAAAGGGTAGATCTGTCTTCATCCGCCCAGCATTCCAGCACACCACAACTATCCGAGAAAATCAATGACTGCAAACCATAAACCTTCCAACCTTTACATGCATTATTTATAAAACATTCGTAAACAAAAACAAAACAAAAAAAGAATGCTCCAAATAACACCTTTTTCTAAATTTTCCTCCTGATTTCCAATTGTAGCCCTCCTATATATAGGGCTTCAATATTCGGTAAATCAACAATAATTGAGAAATAACTCTTAATTCTATAACAGCCATATGGGCTTTTATTTACTATAACACCGATTAGATGTTAGAACCGTAAAGCACAGTTGTGACCTGAATGATTTTCATATATCAGAATGAGAGACACTGTCATTATTTAGATCCAAATGGGACACAAACTCCCTGGCTTTTTGAGGGTTATCAAAAGTATGGGTTTGACCATTGTGCGTTATTCTAAGACGCGCCGGAAAGGCCAAAGTGAAGCGAAAATGATGTTCATGCAGAGTAGAGCATATGGGGGCAAATGCCCTTCGCTTCTGTGAGACCTGTATTGAGAAGTCCTGAAATATCAGGATTTTCTGATCTCTTATTTGAAGACTAGGCATGGCTCTATAGGCTCTGAGAACTGCTTCTTTGTCCCTATAATTCAAAAATTTTGCAATGACCGCTCTAGGTCTACCTCGATCTTCACAAAGGCACACAGTTTCTAACTCAGAAAAGAAGGGTACAAGAGGCAAGTGAAAAACAAAGCAGATTAACACCGCCCAAACCAAAAAGCACCAAATTACTTATCCGCACTGTGAAGGAGACAGAATCACAGGATTTCCTAGCACTCAGTCCTGCAACACGTGAAGCCTCTTGGCAGCAATGTCCAGTAGTATAGTCCAGATTAGTAATAAAGCAGAACTTAGATCCAACTTGGCAGATGCTGCCTATTCAGGCACGGTGAAAACACTGAACCAGATGTAACTTGTGACGCCAGGAATGACTTTAGGTAGCTTCCTCCATGAATGAAGCTTGCACTCAGTAGAGACAGCTCTGGCCTGCAGATGTGAAAGATGCGGCTGGCGTTGGTTGACCAGAACCAGCTTATGTTGGGGCTGCCTGTTCAGGCACGCTGCTTGCAAACTGCTGCCCAATTTCCTTCAGCAACAGAAAAGATGCTCAGGCTAGGAATCATATAGCTCCCCTAGTAAAAGTGCTGCCTTTTCAGGTACGTTGAAGCAGTGATTCAGGTGACAGGTAGGGCATTAGATGGGGTGCATTAGATTACAAGTATTCTCAGCTGCACTTACACCTTCTCAGGACCTCAGGCTTGCGCTGCACTTGCACTTTCCAGTCCAGACAGCCTCACTACAGCAGGCTTTCTTCTGTCTCCCTGCCTCCTCACGTAACAATAGCTTTCACTGCTCTTCACCCTCCTTCCTTCCTTGGCTTGTGCTGGCAACCAATGCCCCTGCCTGGAGCACGCTCCCAAAAATCCCAGGTAGCCAGTACCACTCAATGCCCACTGCAATTATGGCCAGCCAGCCTTTATTGCCGCTTTTCCCAGCAGCATGCCTCTCTCCACGTGGCAATGGCCGCAGTCACGGTTTTCACCCTCTCTTGCCCAGTGTGTGAGTACCGCAACCTGGTCCCAGGACAGCCTGTTCAGCCTTCAGGGATGTTGGTGGGATTTCCCCCTGCTAGGCAAGGGTGCCTGTGTCTTAGTGCGGCCAGACAGCGGGTCTCATATTCTGCGCGGCCCTCACGTATAATATGGCAGTGTTCGCGCCCTTTGCTTTAAGGGCTCAATCCTCTGGCGTAGTGTCTGGCAGGGAGCAGGAAGGCATCCAATCTTTACCTGCTGTTATCCTCCGTGCCCAGTGATAATCGTCAGGCACTGTGGGGCGCTTGGAAAGTCCTTATTATGCCCGTTGATGCGGTGCGCTGAGGAGCTCTGATAAAAACGCGTCCACCATGAGTGGCCCGCCGGAAGTCTGTGGTGACCTTATTATAATGAGATTGGGGTAGATCCAGAACTACGTCCGTCTTCCATAGACGGACATAATTCACTGAACAAAGCTACTGCGCATGCGTAGTAGCTATTGTACATAATCTGCATATCGTTTTAAAACATAGATTGCGTATATGCGGTCTAAAAGAATGCATATACGCAATCTACGTATCGAAATGATACGCAGATTATGTACAATAGCTACTGCGCATGCGCAGTAGCTATCGTTTCGTTACGTAGATTGCGTATATGCGGTCTAAAAGACCGCATATACGAAATCTATATATCGAAACGATACGCATGCGCAGTAACTATTGTTCAGTGAACTACGTCTGTCTATGGAAGACGGACATAGTTCTGGATCCAGCCCAATGTGTTTTGATTTAGAATTGTTTGTATTAGAGACTTAAGTACCATTAGCGCTAACAATATATATCTAAGTTAAGATGGCATCAGATGTAATAATACAGTCACTGACAGCACAAAATATCTTAATCATGAAAATGTTTTTTATCCAGAGCGATATATAGATCTTAGTTAGTATAAAGGCCATCCGTTTACATAAATATATATCCTGCGTATAGAGGTTATATATAGAGTCATACATTAAAGAGTACATACGTATATGTATATACATAAACATACACATACATATACATAAGAAAGGTACAAATACACCATAGCAAGGATATAATAAGAGATATGAAAGTTGTCAAATCCAAAAGTATTGTTGATCATAATCATCAGAATATAGGAATATTCAAATATCCATAAAAAGTGTATATTATAATGAATAGTTTACTAAAAGGGGGGGGGATAAAATAAAGAATATAAAGAAAAAAAAGAAAGAAAAAAATAGAAATCCCCCCTTTTATTAAACTATCCATTACAAAACAAAAAAGGAGGTAGCGCTAGAAAAAACCTTATAGGAGTCTCGATAAATTTTAAAAATAATTTTTATTTTACAAAAACATCAATAAAATAGATAAAATAATACAAAAGATATACGCAACTACTATGATGTATGGAAAAAGGTATCCACACTTGTGCTATAGAAATAATTCATATAGTATCCAATAGCAGTCACCTCTATGTGGTGTTAGTATTATGAGTATGAAATTAGTACCCAGCATATAGCGCTCTATGCCACGTTATAAGTTGGTATATACGTTTGGTAAAAAGTCATAGGTAACTTTGAAATGGGCTATATGAGAGTGAGATGAAGAACTAAGTCCGGTTTCTTGCCTGCTATATCTCCAATCCAGCAAAGTATAGGCGAAATATGGGAACTTGTATGCAAATGTAGAATAGACACTTTATTCACATGGCTCTCTTGCTTAGATGTTACAGCGAGGGAGGTAAGGATGTAACTCCGGTTTATAGATTGTCCCGTTATGCTGAGGTATGCGTTTCAAGCAAGCTGTTTCTGAACCCCGGCATCTACGCTGAAAACACGTGGCTAGTTTGTGTACACCGTGCCGTCAGCTGTTTTGCCGGAGGGCGTGCTAGCCCCAAGCACAGGAGAGCTTCAAATTGGTTTCGCAAGTCCCAGTAGGTTAGGAGATAAGAGGGAAAATGTCCAATCCACTATGTGGAAAAAATAATTTTCATGCAGAGTATGCTGGTTGGTAGCAACAGTATATAGTGTGTAGTTATCATAGGTTGCCCCTTGACGCGTTTCTCCATCGTGAGCCGACAGTTTCCTCAGAAGGTTGTGTAAATGACTCACAGGGAGTCTACCTATATACCTTAGAAGGTGTTTATTCATTGGTTAAAAGGAAAAACTGCACATGTGTTAGCGTAATTAAACCTATCGAGACTCCTATACAAATAAAGGTACACATGAGTATAACTAGATATAAAAATAACAATAAAAAAATAAATGAAAAAAAAAATAAATAAAAACAGGCAAAATAATGGTAGATATAAACACTAAAGTAACCATAAATATGAATCCTCATTTTAGCTGCTATATGATATGCATGGTCATATAAAGAGTAACACATCTGAAAGTACTCTATGAACATTTTTCATTTATAGAGAGAAAACTCTCATGATATAATTCCAAAAATTTGTGGATTTTAGATTATAATGATTGAGTAAATATGTAATACATGTTATTATTTCATGCCTCCTACAGTAAATGTAACCATTATATATAAAAAGGAGAATATTCTCCATATATAATGTAATGAGAGATACAGGTTCAAAATTAATAATGAAAGAGTGAGTGAAATTAGAAATCCAAATCCACACATTCATTCATCCCTCCTGGATGAAGGGTTTGGAGCATATGGATCCAGTATGCTTCCCAGGAGCATAGGCGCTGATAACGATCACCTCCACTAGAGGTGGGGGGTACGATTTCTATTCCCAAGACTTTAAAATGATTAGGATTAGAGCCACAACATTTAGTAAAATGTGTGGCTACATTGCTCTTGGGGTTTTTATTAAGAATATTACGCCTATGCTCCAGGGATCTCAATCTGAGGGGGCGCGTGGTGCGCCCCACATACTGGGATCCACAACTCAACAAATAAATCAGATATGAGCTATTGCAGTTCACAAAAGATTTAATGCTGAAAGTTGAACCTGTAACATTAGATTTAAAATCCTTTGTTTTATGTGAAATGAAAGAACAAGTGAGACATCTTGTGTTTCCACATTTATAACACCCCACTAATTGGGGTAAGTTCCATTGTTCCAGCATAGTAATTTTTTTTAAGAGGTTGGGTTGGTGTGGGGATTATAAAAGCTGGGTGCCAAAAAATTGCCCAGATTCTTGGCCTTCTTAAACACTACGGACCTGATTCACACTTAAGAATCTTCTTAAAATAAGAACTTAAAGTCACACCTGGACTAAACCATGTTGATTGCAGGGGAGTCATATTTCATCTGTTGCAAACCGTACTAGAGTTGAGATTGCCCAGGAGTGACTTTAAGTTCTTATTTTAAGAAGATTCTTAAGTGTGAATCAGGTCCTTCTTGAGGATCTTTGGTTAAACAGGATTTTAAAACTGGGTCAAATAATAAAGTGCTTTAGTTTCTCCTAAAAATGTTGGTGATTTTTTTGGCTGCACAATTATAACGAGAAACAAAAGTAGGAAAATTTTGTTTAGCATTTTTATATTTTGTAGATTTTTTGATGATGGTGTTAGTTGATTCAAGTGGGGATCCAGATTCCAAAAGAGAAGATCTATTTAAAGCCACTGCATCCTGGTATGCTTCCTCCAAAAGTGAATCCGGATAGGACCTAGATTGAAAGGTCCTAACTAGATTCTCCGCCTGAGGCTGAAACAATTCCAATGTGGAGCAGTTCCGTCTTAGTCTGCGCAACTGCCCCTTTGAAATGTTGGTTAACCATGATTGTTTATGGTTGCTAGTATAATCCAAAACATTATTGCAATCTACAGGTTTTTGGTAAGTTTGTGTGATAATAGTTGAATTGTTTATAATGACTGTAATATCTAAAAAGTTGATAGTGGATAATTATCCATTATAATATACACTTTTTATGGATATTTGAATATTGAATAAATACAAAAATGCAAGGAAATAAGTTTAAAAAAGAATCTTTAAAAAAATGTGAATAACATATGTTAATGATTAAAAGACAGGTAAAAAAATGTTAAAGAACACAACCAAAAAAAAATCATAAAACAAATTAAAAACAGTTAAATACATACCTTGAAAAAAGATAATAAAACAATCAAGCTTTTCACAAAAATGAACCAGATCTAAATCACTCCTAACAAGGGCTGTGTTTTGATTTAAATAGTTTGTCAAATTACTTTCAAGTAATCACTTGCGGGAGTTGAAACAGGTGCATAATTGTTTGATACACTTCAGACAAGTTACACATAGTAACGTAGTTACGCCGAGACATGCATCTAAAGTTGGCTTTCAAATTACGCCCAGAGAACCCTACCTTAAAGTCTATTACAGCATAAGTGCTTCAAAATCTGCACGTGAGAGGGAAGTAATATGGGAGTGGTCTGGATCAGGTGCATTGTCACATTGGGCCAGAGCCTCGGTTCCATTTAACAGGGTAATTACGTACATCCCTTACCTAATTTCCCTGTCTTGTAAGTTGTGCGCATGCGCAAAACCTTATTACATTGTGGTAATGGTCGGTGTACGTAACATATGTTATGTACCCCACATAGTACGTTAAAGGGGCTGTCCCATCTTTTGCGACGGTTTTATCTCTGCTGTAAAGTTGGAGATAGACATTTAGATTAGGGATCAGGGCGGGAGAAGGCCAATTACGACTAGGTCTGCCCAGTCGTAATTTTTAAGGTAGGAATCTGGACACATAAGCACTGCAAATATGTAAAAAATATGTAAATAAACATAATAAAAACTCAGGAAAAAATTATGATAAATTTATATACAATACCCCATAATGACAACATGAAAAAGTTTTTGGGAAATATTTGCAAATTTGTTAAAAATAAAAAAAGCAAGTGCAAGCCTTTGCTCAATACTTTGTTGATGCACCTTTGGCAGCAATTACAGCATCAAGTCTTTTTGAATATGATGCCACAAGCTTGGCTCACCTATCTTTGGGTAGTTTTGCCCATTCCTCTTTGCAGCACCTCTCAAGCTCCATCAGGTTTGATGGGAAGCCTCAGTGCACAGCCATTTTCAGATTTCTCCAGAGATGTTGAATCGGATTCAAGTCTGGGCTGTGGCAGGGCCACTCAAAGACATTCACAGAGTTGTCCTGAAGCCACTTGATAAGTTGGCTGTGTGCTTAGGGTCGTTGTCCTG
>WWET01002518.1:126103-158862 GCA_011038615.1 Limnodynastes dumerilii
GCTGAAAGATGAACCATCACCCCAGTCTGGGGTCAAGAGCGCTCTGGAACAGGTTTTCATCCAGGATATCTCTGTACATTGCTGCATTCATCTTTCTCTCTATCATGGCTAGTCTCCTCTAGTTCCTGCCACTGAAAAACATCCCCACAGCATGATGCTGGCACCACCATGCTTCACTGTAGGGATGGTATTGGCCTGGTGATGAGCCTGGTTTCCTTCAAACATAATGCCTGGCATTCATGCCTAAGAGTTCAATCATTGTCTCATCAGACCAGAGAATTTTATTTCTCATTGTCTGAGAGTCCTTCAGGTGCATTTTGTCAAACTCTAGGCGGGCTGCCATGTGTTTTTTATTAAGAAGTGGCTTCAGTCTGGCCACTCTACCATACATACGATATTATGTTTGTTTGGGAAGGGGATAAAAATTCTTTAGATACATACTGTAATCTATTAAACATCATTAATTTGAATATTACTCTCACATATCAATGCAGTCAGGAGTCTGTCAATTATCTGGATCTAACCAGTCAGGTAGAGAATGACTCTCTAAGTACCACCACATTTATGAAAAGTACAGACTCCAATTAATTTATTCCTTTTGATAACAACCACCACCCATTGTGGTTACATAGTTTCCCAAAAAGTCAATTCCTATGGATGAAAAGGAATTGTACCCATACCCAATCAGCAGAGGCCAATATAAATAGACTCAGTAATCAATTCATAGAAAAAGGATGAGGCCCCGGTATTGGATAAAGTTAAAGAAAAAATGAAGGAAGTGACACAATCATTGATTTTAAATTCTAGTAAGAAAACCCCTAAAAAAAGTTTTGTGTATTCCTTTTATATCTAATTTTAACAGTCAATATAAAACCATCAAAAACATTATTAAAAAACATTTGCACCTTCTGAACAAAGATGTAGATTTAAATAAATATATCAAAAAATACCCCAAGTTTATTCACTGCAAGGCTCCAAATTTAAGAAGCATTTTAGTTAAGAGCGTAATCCCCCCAAAAAGCAGAAAATATGATTAAATCAACTGGTTTTTATCGCTGCAGGACATGCATTATGAGTAGAAATGTAAAGGGGAGTAATTCTAAAACTGACTCATATCAATCCACGTCCACTAAAAAGGAATATAAGATAAAGGATTTTATAACCTGCAATTCTAAGCATTGCATTTATTTATTTGAATGGCTATGCCATAAGCAATATGTCGGAAAAATATCAAGAGCATTAAAGACACGATGATCTGAGCATATTAGAAATATTAACAAAGGTATGACGAATCATTCTGTGTCAAATCATTTTAAAGAGAAACATAACTGTGATCCTGCCTCGATTATTAGTTTTTGCGGGATAAAATTAGTAAGAGGACATTGGAGAAAGAAAGATAGCAACACGTCATTAGCTCAGGCAGAAATGAAGTTGAGGTCTTAATACAGATTTTGAGTTATAGTGGTTTTTATAGTTTTTAGTATTTTAGATATACTATTACTGTCATTATGATGTTACTAATTGCTCTATTTTTACCCTCATATAGAAAAGAAATATCTGATCTACGATCATACCACCCTGTAAATGTCCAATCCCGTCCGATCTTGGAAGTTAAACAGGGTTGGGCCTGGTCAGTACCATGATGGGAGAGCACTTGGGAATACCAGGCACGGTAGGTATGGGCGTTTCATCCCACAGACTATATGGAGCAAGGTATGGTACACATATAGGGCCATATCCAGATCTATGATGGTACGCTGAGCGGTTTACCCAGCCTCATTACCCTCCCCCCGCCTACCTGCCATAACTTCCGTGTAGTAACGCTGGGGGACGCCCCCTCCAGCGTTACTATGATGAAGCTACGGACGCCCGATCCAGGATCGGGCGTTTACGCAGCTATGCCGGGCAACATCTGCCCGGCGCATTCGCAGATCGTCTTTTTAGACAATCTTACGCATACGCCTGGCGTATTACTGCCGAGCAACGGGAGTCTGAATCCTTTTAGATTTTATTCTCCTCCCCTCCCCCTTTTTTTATAGGGCAATCACCCCACCAGTTTTTAGAGCACATATGTTTTTACTAGTTTGTAATTTTGTATTTTTGTTTTTCCACTTTTTGCACATTACACTTTATTTGGGGGTGTATCTCCAGGTAATTTTTTCACACTTAGTGTTAGTCCTCATATTACACATCACTATTTAAAAGTGGTAAATATTTAGTAGACTACCAGGGTATAGACCCTTACACATAGATGTTTAGCACAATATTCAGCTTTTTTGGACATGTTTCATATCTAGGTCCCCATTGAACCTAGCACTTTAGCACTTTAGAGTTAGTTAGTTCATATTCCTCACATTTCGTATAGTTTTTCATCCTCCCATTGCACTTAGCACTATATCACTTTAAGCGTTATTACATATAATACATAAGTTTTCTCATAGATTCTCATATATTTAATTCAATTTTCCCTATGTAGGTTTCCTGCACTAAGCACTTTTAGTGGTTATTATGTTATTTAATTTGAAATATTAACATTATTTTAATATAAGCAGAATTTTGGGGTATTTGTCAAATATTTTAACTAATTTGGATGTAGAATTCATATTAGTATTTATATATTTAATAAAGTTCATTGAGTTGTGCCATTGGGAGTGTATTACCATTGGTGGCGAGATTGGGGGTATATATAGATCTAGCTAGACCACAATGGAATTGCATCCCACATGTTAATATAGATGGGATCCATTTCTTATTTTTGGCATTGTGAGATACATCGGGGGACCTGTTCCTGCTGTGTCCTAACTCTATATGAGACAAGTCCTATCGGATAGATCATCTTTCAGTTAGGATATGGGGGTGAATTAGACTTTGGATGCCAATAATAGTTGGAGATTGCATTTGAGATCTATTTAAAGCCACTGCATCCTGGTATGCTTCCTCCAAAAGTGAATCCGGATAGGACCTAGATTGAAAGGTCCTAACTAGATTCTCCGCCTGAGGCTGAAACAATTCCAATGTGGAGCAGTTCCGTCTTAGTCTGCGCAACTGCCCCTTTGAAATGTTGGTTAACCATGATTGTTTATGGTTGCTAGTATAATCCAAAACATTATTGCAATCTACAGGTTTTTGGTAAGTTTGTGTGATAATAGTTGAATTGTTTATAATGACTGTAATATCTAAAAAGTTGATAGTGGATAATTATCCATTATAATATACACTTTTTATGGATATTTGAATATTGAATAAATACAAAAATGCAAGGAAATAAGTTTAAAAAAGAATCTTTAAAAAAATGTGAATAACATATGTTAATGATTAAAAGACAGGTAAAAAAATGTTAAAGAACACAACCAAAAAAAAATCATAAAACAAATTAAAAACAGTTAAATACATACCTTGAAAAAAGATAATAAAACAATCAAGCTTTTCACAAAAATGAACCAGATCTAAATCACTCCTAACAAGGGCTGTGTTTTGATTTAAATAGTTTGTCAAATTACTTTCAAGTAATCACTTGCGGGAGTTGAAACAGGTGCATAATTGTTTGATACACTTCAGACAAGTTACACATAGTAACGTAGTTACGCCGAGACATGCATCTAAAGTTGGCTTTCAAATTACGCCCAGAGAACCCTACCTTAAAGTCTATTACAGCATAAGTGCTTCAAAATCTGCACGTGAGAGGGAAGTAATATGGGAGTGGTCTGGATCAGGTGCATTGTCACATTGGGCCAGAGCCTCGGTTCCATTTAACAGGGTAATTACGTACATCCCTTACCTAATTTCCCTGTCTTGTAAGTTGTGCGCATGCGCAAAACCTTATTACATTGTGGTAATGGTCGGTGTACGTAACATATGTTATGTACCCCACATAGTACGTTAAAGGGGCTGTCCCATCTTTTGCGACGGTTTTATCTCTGCTGTAAAGTTGGAGATAGACATTTAGATTAGGGATCAGGGCGGGAGAAGGCCAATTACGACTAGGTCTGCCCAGTCGTAATTTTTAAGGTAGGAATCTGGACACATAAGCACTGCAAATATGTAAAAAATATGTAAATAAACATAATAAAAACTCAGGAAAAAATTATGATAAATTTATATACAATACCCCATAATGACAACATGAAAAAGTTTTTGGGAAATATNAATAATATATATAATATATATATCTTTTGATCTGGACTTTATCTGGTACGCGGGGGGGGATTGGAATGTATAGCTGCTAATTTTGTTGTTTTTATAGCACCTGTAATTGGTGCTAATTAGCATTGTGTTGTATAAATGTGGAATGTATTACACTATGTTTTCCCTGTATTTTGTCTTCCATGCCTGAGGGACTCAAGGGAGATGCTTAGAAGATTCCATTATTATTTATTTAGTATTCTAACTGGCTGCACAACAATTATTTTTATTGACATCCTATACCAGCAATTGTGTTTATTTTTATTACATATAGGGTATTGTACCTGTTTAGTAGGTCAGAGCACAGGAAGGTTTTAGAATTTTTTCTTTAATCTGCTGTATTTGTGAGAAGGTAGAGATCCCATTTCTATTTACCTCCCTGCAGCCTGTTTAGCGCTAGTTCCTTCCTCTGTTTAATTTACTTACTCTACCATACAAGCCTGATTGGTGGATTGCTGCAAAGATGGCTGTCCTTCTGGAATGTTCTCCTCTCTCCACAGAGGAATGCTGTAGCTCTGACAGAGTGACAATCGGGTTCTGATCACCTCCCTGACTAGGGCCCTTCTCCCCTGATCGCTCAGTTTAGATGGCTGGCCAGCTCTAGGAAGAGTCCTTGTGCTTCCGAACTCCTTCCATTTACGGATCAGGGAGGCCACTGTGCTCATTGGGACCTTCAAAGCAGCAAATATTTTTCTGTACCCTTCCCCCAGATTTGTGCCTCGAGACAATCTAGTCTCGGAGGTCTAAAGACAATTCCTTTGACTTCATGCTTGGTTTCTGCTCTGACATGCACTGTCAAGTGTGGGACCTTTGTATAGACAGGTGTGTGCCTTTCCAAATCATATCCAATCAACAGAATTTACCACAGGTGGACTTCAGTTAAGCTGTAGGAACATCTCAAGGATGATCAGTGGAAACAGGGTGCACCTAAGCTCAATTTTGAGCTTCATGGCAACAATGCCATGTATATAGCACAATGGAGAATGTATAAGAGACTCATTGAAGAGCGCTGTCACAAGGGGGACCGACGTTTCAATCTCTTTGAGGCGATTTTCATTAGGGTGTGTTGAATGGAATAGGTGAAGTGGGTAAAGACAAACCAATATTTATAGTAGTAGTGAAATACTGAAAAAAGGCGCTTACCTGGAACCGCGTGCAGGCCACCTCTGGACCGGACATCGCACCGGCGTCTGGCATCCGGCGGGGAGCACCAGAGTCAGTGTGAGGGGAAATGTTACAGATGCTTAAAATCTAATTGAAGATCCGGTGCTATGTGCAAGAGCTTCTGAAATTAGAGGTATAGGGGTCTACCACCCCCAGTGTGCTACTATCAAAAACATATAAGAACCTCTAACTACTCTGTGCTGCACTGATAATAAAATATACTATTTAAAAAAAAATCTTTAAAAAATATGCTTAATATGAGACCAAATGTGTGCTCAATATAAAACCAAATGATGGCAAGCAGCTATCAAAGTAAATATTTGTTGCAGTCTTTATCCTGTATGGCACCGATCTTTTCCAGCAGTCACTTAGATAAAACAAAAGGAGAGAATCTAGTGTAGTTTTTAACAATTTATTACAATAAAAATTCTCCACAATACTAATACAACCACAACATAAAAACAATTAATACATTTACATTATTATACAGTAAAAGACGATCACCCAACAATTCAATCAATTACATTAATTAAATTAATTACAACAAAACATAAAACCAAATAATAAAATATAACAATAATTAATTATAGAGGTCTTTAATAAAAACATATAATTCATATTAAAACCAAAGTAATTCAATTAATAATGAGTATCAATTAATATCACAGCAACATTTTTATTTTCTTCTGGGACAGCGTTTATAAGGAGAGAAGGAGAGGAAGCACAGCTGCAAAGAAGAAACAGTGTTACACAAAGAAACTGGTCCATATCACAATGTACAATAATATATGTCTTGAATAAACATTGAGGGTGGACATAAGAACCTTATTAAGACCTCTTGACACTAATACAATGGATTCACAGACAGAGCACAAAAAATAGTCAAAAATTGATGTTCTGGACAATGGACGGGGGCTATTATCAGGTGATTGGTATCAAGAATCAAAAAGGTTGAAGTGACTCCAGATATATGGGTGGGGAACCAAACAAGGGGAATATAAATAGACTAAAACACTGATAAGAGTAAAAATTGATAAGAATGTCTTGATTGTGTAGCCCGGTACATAGCAACACACTACCAACCATGTGCCTGGTTAGATCATATCAGAGAGGGTGGGTCAAATGTTAGGGGGCTAAGTGGTTCCCCTAAGTGGCAAAAAAGTGGGTGAAGATACATAGGGTTGTCAAATGCTGTAGGTGGTTCTCAAGGGAGAGAACTAGAGAACTGGGTAAGGGTAGGTGACTCACAAGTAATCCCTTAGTAAAGAGGACTAGGAACAAGGTAGGGACTAAGCTTTCACTAATGGTCTCAAAAACAGACTCTAGTTCATAAAAAACATGCCAGGGGCACGGATTCATTTAGTCCTTTAGGGGCAACTGAATCCAAATTATGTATCCACCAGCTTTCTTTTTGGAGCAAAGTTTATTACGGTCACCTCCTCATCTCGATGTGACAACCATGTCGATGGCCATGTGTTTAAATTCTGATAGGGAATGCTGTAGATTGTAGAAATGTCTGGCAACTGGTTGATCTGATGTCTTCCCTCAAAGCGTTGCATTAATGGCCGAACTATCTAGTGCCATTCTTTCTCGCATGCTCCGAGTGGTTTCGCCAACGTAGAGCACATATACAATGAACTTGCTAGTGCAGGTGAGAACTTGTCTGATGTTAAACACTTTCTGGGTTCTAGGATGGATAAATACTGATCCTGTAGCCATGTGTCTACAGGTGGTGTAACCTGTGCACTTATAGCATCCTGGTGACCGGGTAAGGAAGGTGTCAGTCAGGGGTGGTGTGTGGTGACCTCATTTTTACACAAAATATATTTTAAATTTTTAGCTCTAGTATGGCTGTGTAGCAGAGAACATTGCCTGTAGCCTGCCAAGTTAGGGTCAGTCAAAATGATGGACCAAAAAGTGTTAGCTGCCTTTTTAGTAAAGATTGTTAGATGGTTATATTGAGATACCCAAGCAATATTGTCCTCCAGAGGTTTTGTGGGAGTGGGGAGTAGCGTGGTGTCTCTTGGGATGTTGTGGACCTTGTGCAAGGCACCATCCAGTATTTTGTTGCTGTAACCTCTGCGGGTAAATTTGGTTGTCATCTCTTGAAGTTGAAGTTCAGCGGTATTGGGGTCACTGTTAATTTGCTTAATTTGGAGAAATTGTGAAAATGTTAGACCCTTAGTGGTAGATACAGGATGGTGGCTGGAGGCATGAAGCAACGTCTTCCTGTCTGTTGATTTGGTGTATAAACTAATCTCTGGTCTTGTCTTTGGATAAGTACATCTAGGTAGTGGATTTCCGTCTTACTGCATTTATAAGTGAACTTGATGGTGTCATCCATGGCATTGACCTCCATCATGGTGCAAGAAAAGTCAGCTTCCGTCCCTCTCTCTTATACTACACACCACACATTCACCCCCTTACAAAACATATCAACGCACACATACACACCCCTACACTAAACCCTACACATACACTCCCGTACACTCCACTCCACACATATACCCCCTTACACTACACCCAACACATATACCCCTTATACTACAACCCACGCAAACACCCCCTTACATTACACATCATAACCACACATACACCCCGTTACACTACACCCCACATATACACCCCCTTACATTACATATCATAGCATACATACACCCCCTTACACTACACACCACACATATACCCCCTTACACTACACACCACACAAACACTCCCTTACCCTACACCCCACACATACACCCCCTTAAACTGTATTCCATACATACACCCCCTTACACTACATGCCTCAAATACAGCTCCTTATGTTACACATAATAACACATATACACCCCCTTATACTACACACCACACATACACCCCCTTACAAAACAAAACATATCCCCTTACAAAACATATCAAAGCACACATACACCCCATTACACAAAATCCTACACATACACCCTCTTACACTACACCCTACACATATACCCCTTATACTACAACCCACGCAAACACCCCCTTACATTACACATCATAACCACACATACACCCCTTTATACTACACCCCACACATACACCCCCTTACATTACACCTCACACATACACCCTCTTACACTATATTCCACAAATACACCTACCTACACTACACCCCTCAAAATGCAGTCCCTTACATTACACATCATAACACACATACACCCCCTTACACTACACCCTTATGGGCATGGGCAATACAGCCTCTACAAATGCTGCTGCATGTCTTACAGTGTGACACAGGGTGCACACTGTAAGACCGGTCTGCACATGATGCTAACACTGGAGAATCAGGCTAGGTTTATTTATTTATTTATTTATTTAAACTATTTTGCTTTTTAATAACACATATACATTCCCTTACACTATAGCCTACATATATATACCCCCTTACACTACACCCCCACACATACACCCCCTTACCTTACATTACACTCCACACATACACCCCCTTACATTACACCCCACACATAAGCCCACTTATCGATATTTGGTAGTGATGGGAGAAAATATGTGAGACGTTGCATCGGGGAAGAGGTAGATCCAGATTGCATTCAAGTGACAACAAAGAATCCTACAAGTGTTATGATCTGGGCATGCAAACAGTGGTTCATGGAGAATGACATACAGGTGCTGGGATGGCCAGGAAACAGCCCAGACCTGAACTCCATAGAACATTTGTGGTTTTGTTTGAAAAAACTGGTACATTTGAGACGTCCATCCAATAAAAGAGAATTAATTGAGGCTATAATTGTCTCATGGTACCACATAATAAAGCAGGAAGAGCTCCAAACATTGGTTGGCTCAATGCCACGTTGCTGCGCTGCTGTCTTGAAAAATAAAGGATACCCAACAAAATACTAAAAGGACAGTGACATCATAAGAGAAGTGTTGTTTTCATTGCATAACTTCCCTTGTAATGCAAAGATTTTACCTCTGTTTATTGTGTTGAATCAAGCATTACATTTCCTTTCATTTGATATATGAATCATTGCATTGCATGAAGTGTAACAGTTTTTATAAGCATTCGAAGTTGAAAAACATTCAAATTTCAAAAAGAGTCCACAATTTTGGAAACCACTGTACACCCCCTTACACTACAGCTCATGGACATGGGCAATAGAGCCTTTACAGATTCTGCTGCCTTTACAAATGCTGCTGCCTGTCTTCCAGTGTGACTAGCAGCATGAACTGGACGTGACACTGACACTGGAGAGTCAGGTAAGATTTATTTATTTATTTTTACTATTTTTATATTTAATAACACACATGCACCCCCTTACACTTCACCACACACATAAACCCCCTTACAGTACACCCCACACATACACCCCCTTATGATATACCCCACCATCTTACATTACACCCTTACACCCCCTTACACTACACATGTACATATATCGCCTTAAACTACACCCCACACATACACACCCTTACACTACACCCCACACATACAAACCCTTACATTAAACCCCACAAATATACCCCGTGGTAAATGCAAGATTTTGAAAAGTGGGTTTCCAATGTATGTAATATATGTGAGGTATACTAGCATAACTCCCAACATTTTGGAGCTCAAAAACAGGACAAAAATCTCCACCCCCATCCTGCCAATGCTCTGTTCTCGTCCCGCCCCCACTGTCATGCCGCACGGGGCAAAAATAAGACTGTAATGCAGCAGAGGTTGATGTGAAGGACTGTTTAAAATTGTAAAGATCTAATTAATATGATGGCACTGTTAAAAAATAAATATGTAAAATAACTAAATTGGTAATACTATCTGACTGCCAAGACATGTAAGACGTCCATTAATGCTCTCTGTGAAAGCAGGAAGTTTATAATGTAGATTTGAAAATAATAAAAATACTAACTTAAGGAATTGCATTGGCTATTGGAGGTAACAAGTCCTTTTTTTGATATATTTTCAGGTGATTTATAAGTTTCATCTTTACAAATTAAAATAGTAGTTTTATATTAAAGGTCAGTTAATAAGTACTGTTGAATTTGTTGTGACCCATTCACTATCCCCCATCTGCTTCCTTATTACAGCACAGACCATTACCATCTTCCTCTAATGTCAGTCTGCCCCACATGTCCCTTTTTTTTCCAAATTTTTTTAACAAATTTTCAATGTAGGGGAGCTTTTGGCAACCAGAAACCCCCCTGTGGGTGCGCCACACATACACCCCCTACACTACACCCAACACCAAAATTCACCAAAATTGTTGATGAGGCAATTCAATTTATGTGGAGGTATTCTGCAGCAAATGGTGAGGAAGACTCAACTACAAGTGTGCAGACATCAACATCCTGTGCACAGTCATCTACTTCAAGGACCTAGCCATACATCTCTATTGCCCATTCATCTATCTCAAGGTCCCGGCAGGCAGAAACACCAAGGAAAGATCCAAAAGATCAGGAAGCAAACCAACTACCAAAGGACCAAAAATTTTGAAGTGCAAATAAAGTTTCACTTTTTTTGCTTTTTTAATGTTTTTTTTTTTTAGACATTATTTGTTCATTTTATTTGTTAATGGAACATTAAATGTAAAAAAATAAATAATATTATGGATGACTTGCATAAAAATAAATAAAACTTTTCATTAAAATATAATAATGCTAACAATGTTGAATCCTTGCCATAACATGACAAACATTATAAATGGTATGGTATTTTTTATTGTCAATGTATACATTTTAATATAATAGTAAAAATTATTTCTTGTGAGTTTAGACTATAAGAGGAATAATGGAATGTGAAAATGTGTGTTTAAAAAACAGTCTTTGCACGACCTATAAGATTGGTAAACACACAAAATAGTAATTTGTTGTACAATTACAATACTGTAATTACAATAGATATTTGCATTAAAATGTGTATCACATACATATATGCCAGTAAGCTGCTGCATATTTATGAGTAAGAGCAGATTTTTTACAATTAGTCTATTTAATTTTTTAAAACAACACACCAATTATATTTTGGTGGTTATTTCTCTTCAGAAATAACCATGATATATTTCCAAAATAAAACAATGCGGAAAAATCAATACTAAAAAAACAGCTCCATATATGTTAATTTAAAAAAAAAAAAAAAAAAGATATTCTTTCGCAAAAAAAAAAAAAAAAAAAAAAATATTTGCTACTAAATCAATATTTAACACAAAACCATCAACATATTCATTTATCTATATTAAACTTTACTTACATTATGGTTTACAAAATAAACAACAAAGTTATTCATGGCTGTCTCATTAATGTGCTAAAATGCCCTGCAAGAAGAGCTTTAAAGTAGTTTACTGTTGACAAACCACTGCAACCATGCCTTGCAACCTTTAAATGCCTTCATTTATTTATTTACAATTTGCAACTTATTGTTTAATTTTGAACTATTACTTTTTTTTTTTTGTTATTATTACATTAAAAAAACAACAACTATTAGTTAATTGAAACACACAATACGCATTGGTCCACGCATAGCAACTCACAACAATTAGAAAACTGTTTGAAAGGTGACATTTGTGTTGAATACTCTACCTTAAATTTACTCATCATAAAAAGTGTTTAATAGTGTACTCTGTACTTGTGGATCTTTCTTAAATACAAGTGCATACCCATATTATAGAATTTAGATCACGTGGTACAACTTGTTTCTACTTGGTAACAGCCCATCGTCTTATGCAATCATAATGTCTAAATTGCTTAACTGTGAATTGTCTGTAAATACTTACAATGCATAAATACTTTTCCCATGCATGCAGAGTAAGAATATTCTGCGTACTTATGCATGCAATGTGCATATGACTGCTGTCGTTATTAAGTCTTGATCAGGCCCCTAGAAAAACCTATTGAATTCCAAGCTATTCAACAATTTTTAGGATTCTCTAGCTAGTATTCTGGATTTGTCTTAAATTTCTCCATTCTGATGGCTCCAGTTTCTGACCTCACTAAAAAGAATGCAGACCCATGCAACTGGTCTCCCAAGTTTGAAAAAGCTTTTCAGGGCTTAAAACAGGACTTTACTACTGCCCTGTTTCCTCATCATTCTAACTTTTTATTCTAGAAGTGGATGCATCTGAGGTTGGTGACGAAGTTGTTCTTTTCCAATGGCATCCACTAGACTCTGATTTACATCACTGTGTATATTGGCAACAGAGAGAAATTATGATGTTGAGAACTGGGACCTTTTGGCAATCAAAATTACATTCAAGGAGACACTGGTTGTAAGGAGCAGTTAACACCATCACTGTCTCAACAGATAACAAAAATCTGAAATACATCCAATCTAGCAAAACATTTGGGCCCATGTTAGCATAGTTATTTTCATGTTTATTTTTTGTGATCACTTACACACCAGGGTCCAGATTTACTAAGGGGCGCTTTAAATCGCCTCTGTAAATCGCCTGACGTCGCCTGTGTTGAGGGGCGACTTTGAGATTTAAATCTCAGCATTTACTAAAAGGCGATTTTGCATGTCGATTTTGAAACTCTGGCTATGTGTTTACCGGCGATTTAAATCGCCGGAGATGGAGGCGATTTTTTCACTGTAATGTTAGGTATAGGAATTTTTAAAAAAATAAAAAAATCGCTGGAGTTTGACTTGAACTCGTGAGATCTCACACACAGGACACTATTTAAATGCTATTTGTATTAATGTATTAATGTATTAATTATCTATGGGAAAATGGAAAAAGATGTGGTAGAAAAGCGCCAGAAACATAAAAATAAAACTTAGAAATGTAACTTCTTGAAACTGTATGACATAAATTGAACAAATTTATTAAAACATCAAACACATATTAAAATGACTAACAATATAGTAAGTCACGTGAACAACCACTGTAGATGCACTATGAATGAGATATTTGAAATATATTGGAATTGTTCCTGTGAAGAGCATTTAAACAGGGTACCCTGGGTGATGGTGACAATGGCAACAGTAGGTAACAAAGTATCTGGTGGATAGAACTGGATGAAAAAATGTCAAATAGCAACTGGATGAACTGGAAAAAGGTAAATGAAGTGATACAGGTATTGTGTTGCAACACTCACGGTTGAAGGATGGAGTGAAATAACTGGAGCGGTGAACCCCAGGAACTGATAGCCCCTAGGAACTGCAGGTGGGTTGTGTCTCTAATGTAAGATTTAAGATGGGGAACCAAAGGTTGGAGAAAAGTGTCAATATAAAAAGAAAGATTGGACGTGAGTGAATGTTCCCAATGTCTATGAAAAGCCCACAAACAGAGGTTTTTTATAAACTCACTATGGAACAGTTTAAAGAAATTTGTGACAAATGTACAAACAACCACATATCTTCCAAGTCCAACCTCTCCAGTTTAGAGAGAGTGGCCTTGGAAGAATTGAAATCTGATAATCGATATAGTAATTAAAGCCGCCGATAAAGGCGGGGCTGTGGTGGTACTTGATTATGATGCGTATTGTATGGAAGCTCATAGACAGTTATCCAATCGTGATTTCTATATGAGGCTGGAGAGAAATCCTATTTCTGAATTTCAGCAAGAACTTTTTTCTTTATTAAATGTAGCTAAAACAAATGGTGTGATAAATAAAGATGAATTCAAATTTTTATTTGAAACTCACCCTATCACCCCCATTTTGTATTTATTACCCAAGATTCACAAATGTTTAATTTGTCCCCCTGGTAGACCCATTATTTCGGGTCTACATTCACTCACGTCCAATCTTTCTTTTTATATTGACACTTTTCTCCAACCCTTGGTTCCCCATCTCAAATCTTACATTAGAGACACAACCCACCTTCTTCATTTACTTAAAGATATTGTTTGGAAGGATCACTATAGCTTCCTCACTTTGGATATAGAATCTTTGTACACTAACATCCCTCACAATTTGGGCACCACCACCATCACCAATATTCTAAAACTTGGTTACTTACCCATTTCACAACAAAAATTTATATCTGATTGTATTTAATTTATCCTTACACACAATCACTTTTTATTTGGGAGTTCACATTATTTACAGGTGCAGGGGATGGCCATGGGGACCCGCTTCGCCCCGAGCTACGCGAACCTATACGTGGGCGATTTTGAAAACGCCTACGTGTGGGGAAGCGAGTTCGGGGCTGACCTGGTACTCTATGGCCGTTATATAGATGACCTTTTTATTATTTGGGGTGGTGGTGAACACAGAGCACTTGAATTCATCTCACACCTTAATAATAATAATTTTAATTTGAGATTTACCCATAAACTTGATTCTCAGTCTATGGATTTCCTTGACCTCTCATTGAGGGTTCACGATTCAAGGATTGTTACTTCCACTTACCACAAACCCACAGACGCCAATAAATATCTACATTACCATAGTGCCCACTACTCTAAGTGGAAAAATAATGTTCCTAAAGGCCAGTTGATGCGCCTAAAAAGAAACTGTTTTTCTTCTACTGAATTTGAGAAACAAGCTTCTGAAATGATATTGAAATTTAAAGAGAGAGAATATCCTACACAGCTCCTAGATAGAGCTTTGGAGGAAGTGCAGGGTATGAATAGGTTGGATTTATTGGAAAGTAAAAAATGCAAATCACAAGGAGGTAAGGGTTCAAAACCTTTATATAATGAATGTGCCTTTATAACAAAATTTAATAGAGAATCTAATAAAATCAAAAATATATTTAAAAATAATTATTCTATATTATTACAAGATAAAAAATTAAAAGAAATCTTACCTACACAACCTTGTGTGATTTTAAAAAAAGGAAAGAATCTTAGAAATCTATTAGCTCCTAGTTTTCTAAAACCTAAGTCAGAATCTAAGAGTTTGGCCTATAAACACAACAATCAAAATTGGTTATCCCCCTCCACAGTTGGCTTTTTTAAGTGCAACAATACTAGGTGCCTTACATGCAAACATGTGAAAAACAGAACTGTATTTAAACCCGTAATAAATGGAGTCTGTAGGGAGTTTAATATTAAGAGCCTAATAAATTGTGGTACATCCTACTTTGTTTATGTATTAAAATGCGACTGCAATTTGTACTACGTGGGACGTACCACAAGGTCGCTTTGTACACGTTTTAGTGAGCATAGACGAAATGTTCTTAAAAAATGCATGGCACACAGTGTATCCAAGGCATTTTGCCTTGGTACACAAAGGGAACCCTGACAGCCTAGAAGTTGTCGGAGTTGAACATATACGGCCCACAGTGAGAGGTGGAGATCGTTTTAAGCAGCTTTGTAAACAAGAGGTATTTTGGATCCATCAAATGAATTCCCTCACTCCAGATGGACTAAATGAAAACATGGAACTTAATGCAGTAATTTAATTATAGGTTCCCACATTAGTTATTTTAGTATCTATTTTTAGTATATAATTCTTACCCCTACAATTATGTACATAGGTACTATGTACCTATGTACACCTCAAATTGGTATTTTGATTGTTGCTTCATTTTTGTTTTTGGATTTGTGCAATTCTACTGTTTTTGTTTATATTACCTATTTCACCTTATGTTCATTGTTTACCATCTCTGTTATGTTTATATTTATGTTTATGTTCATCCACAATACTTGCATGGTTTTTGCAGCCAATACCGTGTAATAATAGAGTAATTCTCTTATATGTGGGAGACGTGTTCGGATACCCTGTGGGATCGGGGTGTTCGTGGACGTCCCCCATCTATATTTTCAATACCTAGATCTGTGAATATTTCCTTGAACGTTATTTGTCTCCTTATAAAATAAAAATAAAAATAAAAATAAAGAATGTTCATAGAAATGTTTTTAAGGATTTGAAGATATAAAATGTTTGAAAATATTTTTCAATTGATTATTACACATGTTTCTTATATTTTTTTATATAGTATTTTTTTTATATAGTATTATTTTATGTGCATGTGTGTGTATGGGTGCATGCATCTGTCCCAGTCAGTTAGTGTCACACCACTCCACACGCATCCACATTTGTTAGCTGTCTTCCATCAGAACATTTTCTGTTTAATATTTTTTGTTTAGAATTTTATCATTATTATATATTTTTATTTAAACATTCATTTTTTCGTTATATTATTTGTCTCTTTATTAACATAATATAATTTGCACTTTTTACTTCTTGAAACTATTTGTACGACATATATGCCTTTTTTGTAACATATAAGGTTTTCTCAGGTGTTTGTTATTTTTATCAACACGTGGATATAAAAGTAGCTCACCTGTTTCAATCAAACATTCACCTCCCTCTGAAGAAATCGCCGCGGAGCGATGAAACGCGTAAGGGTCTGCTAGCCACGCGTTCACCACTGCATGTTGCCTTGTCCTGTCCTGCCTTGGTCTGTTGATGGTGCCTGTTGTCATCCTTCGGCTGCGTTGAGACGCATCCCTAGGCCACTCAGCATCCCTGTTATTGAATACACCAGGACGTAATATTCACTACTTGGCCTCTCACTTTCATTGCTTCGACCACCTCAGTCTGCAGTGCAGCTGCCAGCTGGCAGCCTGCTTCTCACCGCTTCAGGACACTGGGTCTACCATCCTGCCTTCATCATAGTGGACACCTTTACCATCCCGGTCCGCAGTGCTGCTTGCGCTGTTGCCAGTTTGATTTCGGTGGCTCCCATAACCCGGTTGGTGACGTCATCCACCTGTCAGTCCTCTACGTCCACATCGAGATGCCGGCGAAGCTGACTGTCAGCCGCTACTTGCCTCCCGTTCATCGAGAGGCATAGGGAATTCACCTGCACAGCTACCCTATTCATCGTTCCATCTACAACACCAATACTTACCTCTCCAGCTGCTGGTTCCATCTCACAGCAGCGTGCAGTTCCTAGGGGCTACTAGTTCCTGGGGTTCACCGCTTCAGTTATTTCACTCCATCCTTCAACCGTGAGTGTTGCAACACAATACCTGTATCACTTCATTTATCATTTTCCAGTTCATCCAGTTGCCATTTGACATTTTTTCATCCAGTTCTATCCACCAGATACTTTGTTACCTTCTGTTTCCATTGTCACCATCACCCAGGGTACCCTGTTTAAATACTCTTCACAGGAACAATTTCAATATATTTCAAATATCTCATTCATAGTGCATCTACAGTGGTTGTTCACGTGACTTACTATATTGTTAGTCATTTTAATATGTGTTTGATGTTTTAATAAATTTGTTCAATTTATGTCATACAGTTTCAAGAAGTTACATTTCTAAGTTTTATTTTTATGTTTCTGGTGCTTTTCTACCACATCTTTTTTCTGTTTATTACCTATTATCGGGTTCCAGACCCGTTGAAACAGCAGCCTCAAACATAGTTTTTTATATACAGTTTATTTACCGGTATTAATCACCACCTTTTATTAATTTTTAATTTATTCATTTAGCTTTTGGTCTTTAGGCGCCATCTTCTATTGATTTTTTTAGTCTTTGCTCTATGGGAAAATGCTTGTTTTACTGTAAATAGCCAGTTTGCCTTAAAGCAAATTGAGAGTTGTCATAGGAATCTGTAAATGTTGTGTATAGTAGATAAAAAATATATATCATTCTAGTATTATATAGTTTCATTTATCTGGGATACTGTATCTGTAACTCAATAGCTGCTCTAGCTGTGTTATTCAATGCATCTACCTGACTATGGAATCTTTGTATAAATATGCATATTCTCTGTTTATACTAGTGTATCCATGTCTATGTAGGCATATGTGCAGTCTTATACATACTGTAACACACCTACTGTATCTGTGCCCAGCGTGTTTATATTTCTCTTTCCTTGATGTTGCCCTTATTAAAGGTAAAGGTGCCCATTAAATATCCACTATGCCTATGCAGCACCCAAAAAGCCATAGCTTTTGTTTGAGTCTAAACAAGCAGCTGCAATATATTTACACCTTAATTTTATACCCTGACACATGATTACATGGACCATTTGCCAGCGATTTTAGTAAAGTCTCCAACTGACCCCCTGAGAATTATCTTGGGAGACTTTAAGCCCAAACACCAGCCACTTTGAAAGTCTTCCCTTAGTAAATCCAGAGATTTGTATGCTCCTCATGCAAAAAATCACCAGAGAGATTTAAACACTGGAGATTTAAGTCTCCACTCATCTCCAACGAGTTTATTCTCACTCATCAACTACTGCAATCTCCAGCGATTTTACTCAAATCGACCTTAGTAAATGAGGCCCCAGGATTGTTGAATTATCTGGCAGTTGCCTTTTCAGGTTCCTTTACTTGCAAGCACGGCCTCCTTAGCGATAATTCCTACCACACCACACATTGCTGCATTCACCGATGAGCTTTATTATAAGTTAGTGTCAGCCGAGTATGCACCCAAATGCAAATATTATCTGTTTGTACCTAAGGATCTCAGGAAATCTGTGATATGGAATGTCACTCTTGCAAATCTGTAAGTCATTTTGGAATCCAAAAGACTAAATATTTACTTACCTGATTTGTTTTCTGGCCCACTCTTGTCCAAAAGATTTAATTGGTTCCTGTGAGGTCTGTGTTCAGAACATGGTTTGTGCTCCTCATCTTTTGGTCCTTTCCAACCCCTGCCAGTCCTCAACCATCTATGAATTTACCTTTCAATGGACCTCTCACAGACCTATCATAGTCTAAGGATGCAATACTATATGAGTGGTTGTGGACCAATTCAGTAAAATGTTTTACTTTACTCCCATGCGAATACGGCTACCCTGTGCTCAGACCTTGGCTCAACTCTTTATTAAAAATATTTTCGTCTTCATGGTCTCCCTCTGATTGTTGTCTCAGATAGGTAAGTCTCTCTTCAGGATACCATCCCCAATCCAAAAAGAAAGAGAGTCAATCAGTCTTTAGAACAATTAATTTGGTGGCACACTTCCAGATAGCAGCATATTCTTTTTCTGGGTTTTTTTCTAACCTTCCTTATTCAAAGGTCTGTTGCTGTTAATAATGCATTATTTTAAAATATCCCCACTGCTCCTGTACTCCTTTCATGTGCCTCCAGTATGCAAAAGAATAACTTACACATTTCCCAATTTCTACAAAATCCGCCTTTCTAAAGTCTAGCACCCTTGTCTTTGTATAGTAAGTGTCTCTCTCAATCATTATACTAAACTGCTTGATGATCACTGGATCCTAGCTTCTCACCCACACTTACTTCTGACTTCTGGTGATGCTGTCACCATTTGTAAGTGCCAAATCTAAGATGACCTCTTTGCGAGTGGGCTCTCTCACCAGTTGCTTGTGGGATGCTCCCTGTAATTAATTTAATATGTCCCCACTTCTAATGGAGCTTGCTGAAGACTTAGATCACCTCCCCTTTTTAAATCCCTTTTAATGCCATTTTAGCAATGTTTTGCAAAAGGACTTTGGGCCTGATCAACAACTATGGCCACCAGGGGAATTACGTAATGCTCGGCCGTTATTCCCCTGTTACGAAAAGGGGGCTTCCCTCCCCTTTACGCATGTGGTATCTATATGGTAAAGGCGGAGATAGGCATGCAAATTAGTGGACGGGGCGGGGGAAGCTGATCGTAAATGTTAGAGAAGGAATCTGGACACGTAAGTATAGACCTCGGGCAGCCGGCCCAGTTATCCATTTCCTCATCTTGTCCTGGTGGCCTATATTACGAAGAATAACCCCCTTGGTTTCTATGATTATCCAAAGTGTCTCAGTTGTTTCTCCAATAGAGTATTAAAGTTGAATTTACCTTGGACTCGGGGAACACGTCAATATTACCTAGGATCTCCTGTTCAATCGTTCATTTTTATCAACGTTAATTAATATTGGGACATTACTATCCCTAACTGGTACTGAATTGACGTTCACTCTCATCCGATTTTATCATAATATATGAGTCATTGTTTTTCCATCTGGATTAGTGAGTTTCTCAGCTCATTTTCAATTAAGTACTTTGCACAGTCTGGATATTGTTCTAATTTATCATGGGACATTGAATACCCTAATGAACAACATATTTTCCCCAGTCCTCTTATATATTTCACAGTGTATGTTCACTACTCATTATGTGTTAAAAAATAAATTGATTTACAACTGCTGACACATACCATTTTTATTGTTTTAATGTTTTTTCATGTGGTTTGTTATTTTACTTTTTTCATACTTCATATATTATTAAAATTTGTTTGATATTATCTGCTGCTCAGTATTTATATTAAATTTTAAAAATTGGTCCTTTTCTTTTATTACATATTTTTATGGGGGAGTAGGCAAGACTCTACCCACACACAGCTGCTGTCCATATTTACCTTTCAACCTAGGTGTACCTAAGGTCCCCTTCCTCTTTTGACTTACTCAAGCACGTGCCAGATTAAATTAACGTATCTTCTACTGTACTGAACTCAGTTCCATAAAATAGAAGTCGGCCCTTCACTCTGTCTAATCCCTACTCGACAGATAAGGATAGGCATGCCAATGAAGGGCCAGGGAACAGCAGTTCTGCAAGGCTCTGCATCCAGGCAGAAGCAGATTTGCGCAGAGAAATAAAGGTAAGGTTCTGGACATATAAGTGTCCACAACTCTATGTGAGAAAAGGGAGTGTCAGGGGTTAGCACTCCCCTCTTTCGTGCAGACTTACATATCTCCGTTTGTATGGAAGATGTATAGAGATCTAGATCTGGTCCTTTTTCCTTAAAATATTAAAACTGAAAATATCATAGATAGAGTCATAAAAAAACATTTAAAAGAAAGTTGAGCACATATCTTATTTTATTGAGTGCATCACAAGTATTTTGACAAAACATGTTATGATATAATTTGAAATTCTCATTTAGGAAGAAAGTAAACATAATGGAATAATGTACAGTACTTATATTTACTTTGCAATCATTGATTCCAAGATAGAAAATTTAAGATGATCTATATTGCTTTAACATCCAGATTTTTGAAAAGTAAGTATTAAAGGTAATGTTAAATCATGCTTCTGTAAAATGTTTAAAATATTTTAGAGATTTCTGTCCATGGTGATGAAATTATATGCAATACCATTGTCTTCAAATATACTGTGATAAAGATTGCTATTTAACTCATACTACATAGACATGTCTTTGGTGACTGAATTTCTTTTTTATTTATCTCAGCATTATACTTGTGGTTCATTAAGTGTAAATAATACAAGATACATCTAAGTCCTATATTTGTGAAACTTGGATGTACTAAACAGCTGTGTCCAGACACATTGGAAAACATGAAGGAAAATGTTACTGGGCTTTGTTATTATGGGATTACTATTAAAGAAACATTGGAAAGCCAACACACATATACAACCTTTTCTATTGGCATACTACTAATATGAGAAGTCAAACCTGCTCCACAGTTTTAAGAGTTTATATACAACATTTAAATCTTCAGATTACAAACAACTTTGAGAATCCTTGAATTTTGCAGATAAAATGTCTTTTGCGCTTTAATTAGTAACATTCTTTGAAAGCAAAGAACCAACCTTGTCAATAGAATAAATATCTCCTGTATTGCTCATGAGTTTGTGGTTACATATGCCCCACAAGTAGAAATTCTTGAGGATATTTATGTATGGTCAATTCCTTTAGTATATGATATTTAGATATGGGATACAAGGAAGAGAAAAAAATAATTATTCATCTTCATTTGTTTGATCAAATAAGGACATGATACCCGATAAGCCATGAGTAATATTCTATATAATAAAGAATAGGCAATGTCATGTCTGATCTTTTCAATCATGTCCTTGGCATCTTGGAAATTGATGGAGGTCAGAGGATTTGGCATGGTCATGTTTAGATGAGAAATGAGTTAATGGATAAGATAATAGTGTCATGTTCTGAGACTGATCCGCACTGGGTTCGGGCTGGCGAGCGGAAACGGAGAATAAGAAGCTGGGCGGTTTTAAATAATGGTGGCGCATATGAGCCCTTATGAGACAGGCGAAGATTCCACCCAGACAGATGGTCATGGAAAGACTGGACTGGCGTGTATGAGTGCAGTCTCTATCAGGTAGGCATGCACAGGTAAGTGCGGTCTCAAATAGAGTGGTAGACTGTAGTACAGGCAGGTAGGTAAAATGCAGATCCGGCAGGTAGGTATGTTGCTGGTCAGGCCGATGGATGTACTGCAAAACAGGAAGGTAGGTATACTGCAGGTCAGGCAGGTAGGTATACTGCAAGTTCAGGCAGGTAGGTATACTGCAGGTAGGTATAAGTCTGGCAGGTAGATATACTGCAAGTTCTGGCAAGTAGGTATAGGTCTGGCAGGTAGAACTGCTTGGTAGGCAGGTAGGTATAAGTCTGGCAAGTAGAACTGCTTGATAGGGAGGTAGGTATACTGCAGGTTCAGGCAGGTAGGTATAGGTCTGGCAGGTAGAACTGCTAGGTAGGCAGGTAGGTAAAAGTCTGGCAGGCAGAACTGCTAGGTAGGCAGGTAGGTATAAAAAGTAGCAAAAGAAATGGCTACGCTTCTATCCAACAAATTAAATATGTGCAAGTGTATATATAAATATAGGAATGCAGCCAAGGACCAAAGTGACCACAATGTAAATACAAGGAACAAAAGAGGTCCGGCGCTCCAAACATACATTAAATAACACTATGTGTCTGCACATAAATAAAAAGGAGGTTTAGTTCACAATATAGCTATATTGGGTTAAGCTCACCTGCCCAGCGTCAAGGCACCTCCTGTAGGTGAGTCCCTATCCATTTGCTATATGTGTACACAGGAGGTCTCTGTTAAAACACTACCTGCATTTGAATAGCCTGCAGCGGCCATGTTTGGGGAGTGGTCAGACTCCCAAATGAAACTAAACAGTAGCAAAAGAAATGGCTGCACTTCTATCCAACAAATTAAATATGTGCAAGTGTATATATAAAACAAAGGGGTGCAGCCAAGGACCAAAGTGACCACAATGTAAATACAAGGAACAAAAGAGGTCTGGCGCTCCAAACATACATTAAATAACACTATGTGTCTGCACATAAATAAAAAGGAGGTTTAGTTCACAATATAGCTATATTGGGTTAAGCTTACCTGCCCAGCGTCAAGGCACCTGTGTAGGTGAGTCCCTATCCATTTGCTATATGTATACACAGGAGGTCTCTGTTAAGACACTACCTGCATTTGAATAGCCTGCAGCGGCCATGTTTGGGGAGTGGTCAGACTCCCAAATAAAACTAAACAGTAGGAAGAAAAATGGCTGCGCTTCTAGGTAGGTATAAGTCTGGCAGGTAGAACTGCTTGATAGGGAGGTAGGTATACCGCAGGTTCAGGCAGGTAGGCATAGGTCTGGCAGGTAGAACTGCTAGGTAGGCAGGTAGGTATAAGTCTGGCAGGTAGAGCTCCTAGGTAGGCAGGTAAGTATAAGTCTGGCAGGTAGAACTGCTAGGTAGGCAGGAAAGCTGGAACCAGGCTCCTAGTTTGAAAACACAAAGATCTGGCACCGGGAGACAGCTGACAGGGGTTTAAATAACCCGCCCCTGCCGCTGATTGGCTCTTCAGACATGTGCTCCCCTGGCCTGCTTCAGGATTGGCCACGGGAAATCACGTGATGTCTTTCAAGATGTCGGAGCCCAGCACTCCACGAGGACGCCGGGGACCGCCGGAGACCTGGACGACGGGAATGAAGTGCGGTAACAGCTGTGAGGGGTCTTCTTACCGGGTAAGTAACGCGGCTTCTGCCGCCTGACGTGACATCACCCCCTCCCATAGGGGTGGCCACTAAACACCTTAACTGATTCTTGGAGGGATGTTTAGCAAAGAATTTCTGAATAAGTCTGGGTGCTTTGACGTCCGATGCATAGGTCCATGCACGTTCTTCTGGACCAAAACCCTTCCAATCTACGAGGTACTGGAGATGGCCATATCAAATTCAAGCATCGACAATTTCTTTAATCTCAAATTCATCTTTGTCAGCACCGATAACCTTAGAAGGCTTCTTAATGGGAGAATAGAATTTGTTGATGACCAAGGGCTTGAGCAGAGAAATGTGGAACACTTTGTGCACTCGGAGATAAGGTGGAAGATCAAGCTGGTATGCCACAGGGTTGATGACCTTGGAAATTTTAAAAGGACCAATGTACCTGGGTGAAAATTTCATTGATGGAACTCTAAGGCGGAGATTTTTAGAGAACAACCAGACCTTATCTCCAGGGCGCAACAGAGGAACTGCCCATCTCTTCTGGTCCGCTTGAATTTTATACCGCTGTGAAGCTTTCAACAAGGATGTCCTGACCTTTTTCCAAGACTCAGCGAATTTTCTAAAGGGAGGACCTCGGAAGCAGAAACCTGAGAAGCGGGAAGTGTAGAAAAAGGTGGTACTTTGGGATGTAAACCATATGTTACTTTGAAGGGTGTGGTATCTAAAGATTCATGGTAGTGATAGTTATGAGCGAATTCTGCCCATGGTAGTAATTCGACCCAATTATCTTGGGAGGATGCGACATATAGCCGAATGAATGTTTCAAGGTCTTGATTCACTCTGTCTGCCCATTGGTCTGAGGATGGTAAGCAGAAGAGAACTTGAGTTTCACTCCGAGGCTGGAGCATAAAGCTTTCCAAAACCTTGCTGTGAACTGAACTCCTCGATCCGAAATTACCTCTTCAGGAGTACCGTGTAACCTGAAGATGTGTTGCACGAAGAGTTTGGCCAAGACAGGAGCGGATGGAAGGCCTCGGAGTGGAACAAAGTGTGCCATTTTGGAGAACCTGTCTACTATTAGCCAGATAGTGTTGTACTTGTCGCAGACTGGGAGATCAGTAAAAAAGTCCACAGACAGGTGAGACCATGGAATTCTTGGAACGGAGAGTGTAGAGGGCCAACAGGTGATCTGCGGGAGGTTTTATGTTGTGCACAACCAGGACAGGCAGCAATGAATTCAGAAACATCTTGGTGGAGAGTAGGCCACCAGTAAGAGCGACTCAGGAAGGCAACAGTTCTCTTAACTCCTGCATGACCAGAGAATTTAGAAGTGTGCGCCCAGTGCAGGATTTTCTTTCGGAGAGACTGAGGGACGAATGTCTTGCCGGGTGGTGGAGGTGTGACGAGTTGTACAGCCGCCAGAGGAATAGGATTCAAAATTAACTGGACATCCTTGGTCTCAGAGTCTTCAGTGGAAAAGGAACGAGACAAGGCATCTGCCTTGTGATTCTGGGTACCAGGGCGAAATTGTAGAAAAAAATTAAAGCTGGAGAAAAATAATGACCGCCTGGCTTGACGAGAGTTGAGGCAGCGAGCTAATTGAAGGTAGAGCAGATTTTTATGGTCGGTCAGAACAGTGAACAGGTGAACTGCTGCTTCCAACAGAAAACGCCACTCTTCTAGTGCCAGTTTAATTGCTAGTAGCTCTTTCTCACCGATCGGATAATTCTTCTCTGCGGGCTGAAACTTCCGTGAGAAGAAGGCACAGGGATGGACTTGTCCGTCTGAGAAATGCTGGGACAAGATGGCCCCTACTCCTTCTGAAGATGCGTCAACCTCCACTATGAATGGTAGGGAGAGGTCCGGTTGGTGGAGAATAGGAGCTGTAGAGAAGGCTTCCTTCAGTTTGTGGAAAACTGAGATACTTTCTGAAGGCCACTTGGAGGGGTTGGCCCCTTTCTTGGTCAGGGAGGTGATGGGTGCCATGATGGTGGAATAGTCTCGAATAAATCTCCGATAGAAATTACCGAAACTGATGAACCTTTGTATTCCCCAGGTGGTCGTCGGTTGGGGCCAATCTAGGATGGCTTGAACCTTGGCGGGATCCATACAGAGTTCAGAACCGGATAGGATGAACCCAAGAAATGCCACTTCCTTGACTTCAAAGATGCATTTCTCCAATTTTTCATAAAGATGGTGATGACGAAGTCGGGAGAACACCTCCCTGACTTGGAGGCGATGTTCTTCCAGGGTCCGTTAGAATATCAGGATGTCATCTAGATACACCACGACAGATTGATTGAGAAGATCCCTGAATATCTCGTTAACAAAGCTTTGGAAGACGGCTGGAGCGTTGCTGAGTCTGAAGGGTATTACGTCCCGGGTGTTGAACGCAGTTTTCCATTTATCTTCGGAACAGATTCTAATAAGGTTGTAGGCTCCCCAAAGATCCAACTTGGTAAAGATTTGAGTGCCTCGAATTCTATCGAACATTTCGGAGACGAGAGGAAGAGGATACCGGTTTTTAATTGTGATGCTGTTGAGGCCTCTGTAATCAATGCAAGGACGGAGTCCCCCATCTTTTTTTTTAACAAAAAAGAATCCAGCACCCACAGGAGAAGTAGAGGGTCGTATGAAGCCACGTTGAAGGTTCTCAGCGATGTAGTCTGACATTGCTTTGTCTGGATTGATAAAGGATAGGTCCGACCACGTGGAGGGTTTGACACGGGAATTAGATCAATTGGACAATCCCAGGGACGGTGAGGAGGTAATTTGTCAGCGGATTGTGGAGAGAAGATATCAGCAAAATCTTGATATGGTTTTGGAAATTTAATGTCTTCGTTTTTTCTTTTCAGTGGAGCGTAAAGGTGTCACCTTGGAGAGGCAGCCCCAGAAGCAGTTGGAGCCCCAACTGGGGATTTGGTTGGGTGTTCCAGTCCACATGAGGATTGTGGAGTTGAAGCCATGGAAGACCAAGGATGAGAAGTAGCCTCAGAGATAACTAAAAGCTGTACAGTCTCTGAATGCAGTGCTACTATCCGGAGAATTGATGGGAAATGGATCTTCCAGGAATACGGCTACCATCAACTGCGGTAATATACGTTGGAGCAGGAAGAGGTTCTGTGGGGATTTGAAGTTCTTCCACTACTCGAGCGGTAATAAAGTTCCCTGCAGCCCCCGAATCCAGAAGAGCAGAATATTCAAAGTACTGAGATCTTAAACCTATGGACACTGGAATTAAACAGTCCCGAAGGTTTGAGGAGCGAATAGGGACTCCTGGGTTGACCTCCTCAGAATCACTCAGGAGCGGGCGTTTCCCGGGTGCTTAGGACAATGCCAGCGAGTATGCCCGGGCTCTCCACAGTAAAGACACAGATTGTCCTTGATCTGCCGTTTTTCGCTTCTAAAGAGTGAGACGAGACCTGCCGAATTGCATAGGCTCTTCAGTTGTAGGAACAGGAGATCTAGGACGATGTGATGCAACCATTTTTGGATTGGTCATCCTCTTAAGATCAGCCCGACATTCTTGTTGTCGTATGTCGATACGTACACAGGTAGTGATCAGGGAGTCGAGGGTTGTAGGTGTGACGCAGGACAGTAATCCGTCCTTGATTCGATCAGAGAGTCCCTCCTGGTAAATTGACATCAGGGCTTCTTCGTTCCATGGCAGTTAAGAAGATAAGGTGCAGAATTGTATGGTATAGTCCCCGACAGACGATTCTTTCTGGCGTAAGCAGAGAATGTCCTAGGCAGCAGAGGCAGTGCATCCGGGTTCCTCAAAGATGGTTTGGAAAGTCCGCAAAAAATCTTCTAAAGAAGACAGGATTGGACTGGATTTTTCTAATAGCGGGGAAACCCAGGCCAGAGCTCTGCCGGATAGGAGTGAGATGATGTAAGCAATCTTCGCTCGCTCAGACGGAAAACTGTCTGGTTGTAACTCGAAGAGCAGTTTGCAGTGATTCAGGAAACCGCGACACAGAGCAGGATCCCCAGAGAATTTAGCCGGAGTAGAAAGTGGTATCTTGGGTTCGCCAGATGCTGGAGCGGGAACTGAAGCTGATGCTTGGCTCTGAGCCAACACTACTTGTGGAAATGCCCCCATCTGGTTTGTCATTTGTTGGAGGCAGGTGACAACTTGGGACATCGTAGCTTCTTACATCTGTATACGTTCTTGGAGAGTGAATCCGGAAGAACTCTCATGACGATTCTGTCCGTCCCGACCCATTTGGCCAGATCTTTCTGTCACGTTCTGAGACTGATCCGCACTGGGTTCGGGCTGGCGAGCGGAAACAGAGAATAAGAAGCTGGGCGGTTTTAAATAATGGTGGCACATATGAGCCCTTATGAGACAGGCGAAGATTCCGCCCAGACAGATGGACAAGGAAAGACCGGACTGGCGTGTATGAGTGCAGTCTCTAACAGGTAGGCATGCACAGGTAAGTGCGGTCTCAAATAGAGTGGTAGACTGTAGTACAGGCAGGTAGGTAAAATGCAGATCCGGCAGGTAGGTATGTTGCAGGTCAGGCCGATGGATGTACTGCAAAACAGGAAGGTAGGTATACTGCAGGTCCGGCAGATAGGTATACTGCAGGTCAGGCAGGTAGGTATACTGCAAGTTCAGGCAGGTAGGTATACTGCAAGTTCAAGCAGGTAGATATAAGTCTGGCAGGTAGATATACTGCAGGTTCTGGCAAGTAGGTATAGGTCTGGCAGGTAGAACTACTAGGTAGGCGGGTAGGTATCAGTCTGGCAGGTAGAACTTCTAGGTAGGCAGGAAAGCAGGAACCAGGCTCCTAGTTTGAAGACGCGAAGATCTGGCACCGGGAGACAGCTGACAGGGGTTTAAATAGCTCGCCCCTGCCGCTGATTGGCTCTTCAGACATGTGCTCCCCTGGCCTGCTTCAGGATTGGCCACGGGGAGTCACGTGACGTCTTTCAAGATGGCGGCACCCAGCACTCCATGAGGACGCCGGGGACCGCCGGAGACCTAGACGTTGGGAACGAAGTGCGGTAACAGCTGTGAGGAGTCTTCTTACCGGGTAAGTCACGCGGCTTCTGCTGCGTGACGTTACAAATAGATTATAAACCTGGGCAGAGATGAGAGATTTAAAACAAGTATAAGACTTGTTCCATTGCTGCTATGCAAGAAAGTGTGAATGGTAGGGACAAGCTAGAGCAGGGGTGTCAAACACAAGGCCCGCGGGCCAAATCCGGCCCGCCAGACCTCGTCTGATGGCCCGCGGTGCCGCCGCCAGCCTTGCAGCCTCCTCTGATGGGGACCAAACTGCTGATGCGGCCCCCGATGAATTTGAGTTTGACACCCCTGAGCTAGAGGTATAAGAAGTGGATGAGAGTGTGCAGACAACAAGCTTATGGTCTGTTGGGAAATTAGAAGAAAATAAATCACTCCACTGTGAGCAAGGATATTAGAGTAGTTTAGAGGCACCAAGAGAAGTATAATAAAGGGTAATATTATAAATAGCACAAGTTGATAGTGGTGATGTACATCATGTTATGTTGCAGTGACTGTTTGATAATATTGAACTGGATTCAGACTAAAGTAAAATGGTTGTTTTTAAAACACCACACTTTCATTACAGATCCTATACATATAGATTTCGGTAATGGAAGTGCTTCCGATGACGGGTTGCAATTTCAAAGCAGGCTTGTAAGTTAGGAGGGGAAAGCTATTAAAAAAGTACATTAAGGGCTTGTTTCAGCCCTTACATACAATCTAGATTTAGCACAGTATCCATTTTACATGAGAATGGTTTAGAAATATTAAGGTAGGGGGAGAAGACCATAAGTCCATATGAGAAAGGAGAGCTGTCTATCCTTGCCTGTACATATCTAGATCTGACTCATTTTAAAAATTTAAGATGAAAAGCATTAAGGAGTGTCGGCAATGGAATTACTACTGTGGATGGCAAGGGTGCATCTGTTACTGGACTGGAAGATGAGGGGTGTTTTAGGTATAAATATCAGGAATGCGAGGTGTGTTGCTTGGAAATGACATTTATTTCTATTAAAAATAATCTGGTCATTCTCTGCAGCTCACAGATCATTCTCTTCAGCTCACAATGTAAGTGCATGGAGAAGGTGCCCCAGTTATTGGAACCCCTGGATTAATAACAGATGAAAGGTTTTGCTGTGGGGCTAGGTTGATTTCAGGAATCAGAGTCAAAATTCTGTTGCAGAGCTGGAAACGCTGCAGAGCTGGCAAAACTTTATTAAAATATGGAGTTATGGAGAACTGCGGAACAGACAGAAGAGGACTAATGGTGCAGGAGCTCACTGCACTGTCTACCTGGATCCAGGCAGCAGCCCTAACATTGTGGTGCTCCTGTTGTCCAGGCTTCCAGCACATGGCTGGCTTCGGTCCCCCCCTCTGGTGGGGTTCTAGTGGCGGGAAGGCCCGTCCTTCCTCCTCAGGCTACCCCTGCTGGGGTGTTCTGCCCCTCCATCCAGTGTGGCCACAAAGAAACTTGGGTTCCGGCCACAGGCATCATCTGCAACTCCACCTTTGCTCTATTCCAATCAACCAGCCTAGACCCAGTATAGTCCCCATTGTGGACACTTCTCACAACTACTACCAATAGCTGCACCCTCTTTTACCACCAAGCACCCAAGATACACTACAGGACCTCCTGCATGTCAAATCTCTGTTGAGGGAAGGTATTATTCCCCATCTACGAAGCATGGTCTGCCTCCATGAAGGAGGGTCACCGCTACAATGGCTGTCTTTCTAAAGTAGAGATAGCCGAAAGTTCTTTTTTGGCTGTCTCTATTTCAAATAGCAATCGTTTTAGATTTTTTTTTTTTTTTTTTTCATAAATGGGTGAGTATGCCAAGGGTTGATGATACTTACCATTCAGAGCACCATGTTTGGTGCTTTGCCTCTTTGAAGCAGTTTGGAACTGACTGGGAGAGAATGGCCCTATTGAAATCACCCACCCATGATGGGACACATTTAATTCCTCATTATACCGAACTTTCTATAAGGGGAAACACAGCTTCGATCATTGGCTAGATGTCATGTGAAGCTTTTCAAGTCGTTTTTACACTTGCAACTATGCCCCATAAACATACTTATCTGATGGTCAAAAAAAGTGTTGCGACCAGGGGCACACCAAACCTCCTGCCCAGACTTACCTCCATCAGTTCCCTAACAACTGCATCCTGGGAAACTTCCCCACCTAACAGCTCCCCAGCCTCCTCCACATGGTCAGAGGATGCAGAAATGCCACTTCCCTGCCACCAAATAGAATCTTCCGCTCTTCTTCCTGATATTGTCAGCAAAATTCTATGACGTCTGGATTCACTTCCTACCAAGTAGGAAATACAGTATCTGGAGCAGTGACTCCAGAACTGTATTCAAACTCAAACTAGTCATCTTAACACTGAAGTTACTCAGATTTCAAGCAGAGTTTCAGGCCTTGAGGAGGCCAATGAAGAAGAAAAAATGCAGGTCCAAAAGGAGGACCACAACAATTGTGAAAGTTGCAATAGCCTGTGCATCAGAGGTATCACCGAAGTCATGCCCCTACAGGAAATCATTGATGTCCTCACCACGATTTTAAAAACAACCTCCTCAGGACAAAACCCTAACGACATAAAATTTCATAGAGCCCATCGTGCCCTTGTCCCCGATGTCTACCATCACCTCCTCCTAGAGACAAAATATATTGCCTAAACTACTTTACCATTAAGGGGAATATCCTACAGAGGGCAAGATTGGCCACACATCTTGAGTTTCAGGAACAGCACATACAATTCTTTCAGGACCTCTCCTGGCGAATCCTCTTTCAACATTGTCTTCTAAAGCCCCTGACTAAGACTCTACACAAGAATCAGTTTAAATGCTGCTGGTTTTTCTTTGAGTCTCAGGGCATCACATGAAAGCAAATCTGCGACCCTCTAGTCCTCAGCAGACCTTCCTACCTTTTGTGATACCTTATGAATTCTGCAAGTTTCTCTTGCAACTGCTGTTACTCCCTCTTGCCCTGAATGGCAGACCGTCAAGAAGAAGTCTCCTAAAAACCTAGAAGTTCATGACACAAGGTCCCCCAGCAATGAGCCCAATCCGCCAATTCACTACAAATTTGTCCCCAACCTCTTATGACCAGGATTCCTCAAAGTGGCATAAAAGTAGTTGTAGTTTCTTTAATGAAGTTCAAATATTCATTTAATTTGCTGTTCGCTCTGTGAGTACCCCTGTTTAAGTTGGTACGGCTTAGTGAATTGGAATCTGAAGTGCCTGCTAATCACCCCCCGGCTGGGCACCTATGGCACTATCTCTCCATCCGTTAACCTCGGGCTTCCCCTAGAGGAAATTTAAATCTACATTTTACTACATGTTTCTTGTACCTCTAGCTTGTCTTGTATGTGTTGTGTTTTCACTTCTCTTCTTGTGTGCCCCCCTATCTACTTACCCAATGTTAACCAGACTACATTTCTCACACAGATCCTGGAGGAGATCGAGCCCCATCGAGAAGGCAAGTTGGTGGTGTGTGGAGATTGGACTCTTAACCTGCTTGTTGACTCATCTTACAGGTCATCTCCTTCGCCGCTGCACAATGCTAGAAAGGTAAGGAGAGCTCTCCATGAACACTGCCTGGTGGACACCTGGAGGATCTTACACCCCACTGACCTAGATAAATCTTTTTCCTCACATGTACACCACATCTATTCAAGGTTTGACTACATTTTCATAGACCATGCTCACTAACACACTGTAATGGAGAACAAAAAAAATTAAAATAAAAAATAAAGTGCTGCGCTAGGAGTCACACACTGTATCTCCACTTTATAAAAAATTGATT
>WWET01002518.1:179153-199460 GCA_011038615.1 Limnodynastes dumerilii
ATATATGTATATATGTATATATATATATATATATATATATATATATATAATAAACCAGTAGGTTGTCATAACCACCTACTTTTTTTTACATCTGTTTCTATCTATCTAATTCTTTCTATCTATATATGCAATACACAGTAAATTAATCCCTCTCCTCCTATCCTATTATTATGTTAAACTCCCCTCTACTCTAGCCCATACTATTCTATTGTATACATTCACACCTCATTCACACGTTATTTACAACCCATTAACCACTCACTTCCCTCCTTCCCATTCACACCTTATATACTTTACCTGGCCTTTATCTTCTCCCCCGCTGCTCTGCCGACAAGCCCAAAAACCGCAACCCGCGGCCAGGAGAAAAAAGCAGCGACTCAGGGAAAAAATAAGCCCAATTCCGCTTGTTATAAGCGGACTTGGCAACTATGATAGGGATACAGGGCCTTGGTGCAGAGTGGAACCAATGTTGCAGGCGCTTGTTGCCTAGGGGAATACAGGAGGTAAAGACGCAGGTCTCTCACCTCAGCATACAGCCAGTCACACCTGGTGGTCTAGGACAGGGAATATGGTGCAGGCCAGAGGCAGGCATACAGGGCAGGGTACTGGGCAGAGGCAGGCATGCAGGGCACAGTACAAGGCAGAGGCAGGTGCTGGGGCAAAGTACAGGGCAGAGGCAGGCACTGGGGCAGGGTACAGGGCAAAGGCAGGTGTGCAGGGCAAGTTAAGGGCTGAGGAAGGTAGGGGTGGGGCTATGGTCCCCTAGCACGGCCGCCTATGCTCATTGTTCGGGGGTATGCACTACTCTTATCTGGACCACTGTCCCAACCCTGGGGTGGGAGGTAGTCTTTTTCCTTTAGGAGAGAAACAATTTACAGGTTGTGCTGTCTAGACAAAAACCACAAGCTGCTGAAAGTACAGGAGAGACTACCCAAAATTGTCTCTCAAAAAGAACCAGAAAGGTTCCAAGCAATCTGAAAATAAATATGTATGTACCCAGAGCTAAAATCAACAATTTATTGATCACAAAGACACAACAAAACACAAAAACACAGAAAACACAAAAACAGTAAAATGCAAATAAACTGTAAATGAACAGCCTATGAATCAGTATCTGATATTGCCCTGTATTCTAGACTGTTGGTAGATAGTGGTGGCAGGCCAGTTTGTGGCGGTAAAACAGTATAAGAAATACAAAGAACAAATTCAGTGTTCGTCAATAACGCTTCTACTGATCAAAGCAGTGACAGAAAAAATAAATCTGTGGCAATACTGCATCCGTTTATGCCTTATTTCATCAAAGTCAGTACTGAAGATAATAAGCGGTACCTCTGCGGTCTTCTCCTCTTCTACCCACGGGCCTTCTCCTGGCCAGCGCGGGGCTTCCAAAGTTTCTGCCCGCCTCCAGGCTGAAGCAAGGCTTCCTCGGCGGGTCTTTTCCCTGCGGTCGTGGGGCTTCTTCTGACATCTTCTTCACTGTAGCTTCTTCTTCCGGTCTTCTCCCGACGTCTTCCTTCAGACGACTGAGATCCGCTCCCGCCGCAACGGCTTTTATGCCATCTGGTGGGGGTGGAGCCAGTGACATGGCTCGCCGTGCCTCCCCTTAATTGGCCCGCAGCCGCTGTCTCTGATTGGACAGCGGCTACGTCCACGTGACCTGCCTGGCCGCCTTACCATTGGTCCACAGTGAATCCTTTCAGATTCACCATGGTCCACCTGGGAGACAGCCGTGGCTGGCCTGGCACCACGAGCCCGACGACAGAAGCGAGTGAGTACCGCTTCACAAAACTACTCACCAGGGTACGGAACTGGGGCCTTGTATTCACTAGAGCCTCTGATGGTGAGGTTAGGCTTGGCTGCAGGACAGCCAGCAGGTCGTGGTCCCTGGTGGTGGCTCCTATGTGTGCGTGTAAGGGGGCTGGACAAAACGAGGAACCTAGATGGACAGTGGATGAACTAGGGCACACAATCACAGAAACGCACAGCACACACTCACAGAACACAAGGGCTGGATTTACCAGGACCGCAAATTTAAATGAAGGACAGTAGTGGAGCCAGGGAGAAATATGACGGCCATCTTGGGTCAGCAGCAATTTTTATTATTTATTTATTCTGATTGCAACAGTTTGGAGGTTGCTTTATATGGATTAACTTCAAATATAAAGATAAGGATCACAGGTTATCCAAAATAGGTTGAAGTTGATGGACTGGTGTCTCTATTCAACCTCATCAACTATGTAACTATGTAACTATGATCTAGGCTTAAAAATGAGCTTGAAATTAAGGGCCGTATGCAGAGCTCCAGCCGTATTGCAAATGCTGTCGGAGTTTTCTGATATGTTCAACTGCACATACGCAGTAATTCTGTAACGCAATCTACGTTACTTGTTGCAACGTAGATTGCGTATAAGCGGTCTACGGCTCTGCATATGGCCCTAAGAGAGGAAAGTTACTCCTGGGATTAACCATGTTGATTGCAGGGGAGTCATATTTCATCTGTTGCAAACAGTATTAGAGTTGAGATGTGATGCTTCCTATCCCAAGTCTAAATAACAGTGTAAAAGTAAAGCTGGTCAGTATATGCATGCAGTAAGCAATTCAAAAAAATATATCCCTGCATGCAAAGAATACAATTAACTTGACTCGCCCTGAAATCAGCATGATTTTGCCCAGGAGTAAGTTTCCTCTCTAAGGACCTGATTCAGACTTAAGAAAGTTCTTAAAATAAGAACTTAAAGTCACTCCTGGGCAAAACCATGTTGTTTTCAGGGGGAGTCAAGTAAATTGTATTCTTTGCATGCAGGAATACATCTTCGAATTGCTTACTGAAAACAGATACTGACCAGCTTTACTATCACACAGTTAATTAGACTTGAGCTGGGAAATATCACCTCTCAACACTAGTACTGCAACAGATGAAATATGACACCCCCTGCAATCAACATGGTTTAGTCCAGGAGTGACATTAAGTTCTTATTTTAAGAAGCTTCTTAAGTGTGAATCAGGTCCTTAAGTTCAAGCTACTTCTTAAGTCTGGATCCAGCCCAAAGTGAGCTGGAACACCAGAGGAAGAGTAAGCAGCAATCAGTAGAAGGGCAGGAGAAAGGCATGAAGGGAGAACACTGGATAATAAGTTGTAACAGGAAAGGGCACTCAGGAATCAAACTGACTAGAAGAACAGAGCACAGAACTGAGACAGTGAGATAGGCAAGGTAGCAGAAGCTTTGACCAGCAACTCCTCTCTCGGGAAACCAGCTATATAAAGGTCCAGCCTCAATCAGCTCCTGCTGCCAGTTAGTAAAATATGAAAATTAGAAATTACTTCCCTAATTAAACTGAAGATGTTACTAAGCAGACAAGAGTACAAAAGCAATGACAAGTATTTAAATCCAGAAGCTGCACTTACACCTTTATTTAGGGGGCACATTTAAACTGTGAAAGCAGAATTAAAATTTAGAGGTAAAGTTGCTAAGCGCAATTATAAATTATAAAATAAACATAAAGCTATGCAGTATTTGAGTTTTGTGTGTAAAGTATTTTCCCTGCATGCAAAAGATTTAAGAATACTTAGCACTTCTTGGTCTGAAAAATGGTTTAGCCATGCTGTACACCTGCACTTGTTTTGCCCTTATGTTGGCCATACACTACTAGAGCAATTATCGATTATCCGATTCTCCAATTATAGTATGATTAGACGAATTAACACTCTAGTTTATGGTAATGATTTTTGTGCCAATCATCCAATAATTGTCCAAGACCCCCTTTTAAATGATTATATGTTATTTTTTTACTCTTTTTCCTCTAAATATCTGGATCAGCCCACAAATCTTTAGATGAGTGATAGCTTCATGAGGGGTGATTCCCCATAAAAAATAAAAAAAAAGCATTTTCAAATTCCAGCAAAATTCAAACACAACGAACACCATTGGAAATGTTTGTAAGTTTACTTAATGAAATAATTACAATTACATACAATATGAAAAATCAGAATATGACTTTTTTTTTACTTATAAATGCAAGAATTGTCTTTCCATTCTTTATAAGATTCATTTTCCTGCATACATTTATTAATGCTGACTAAATTGCTTGCTGGAAGACATTATTAATGCATGTGTTTATTAATATTGTCCTAAGAAATGAACAATAAGTACATATGCAAAGATTCTAATATTTTTTTCCTGTCTTTTATGTTTCGACTATAAAAAATACAAATTCTGTTTATTAATTCAAAAAAGCCTTAGACATGACTACTTAATTGCACTAATAATACAAATAGCAGAATACTGTATGATACAAATTATAATGACCTTCTTAACTGACTACAGATAATCAAGGCATGTGCTGAATTTTTTCTCTAATTTCATTTGTAAAATTTGGGGCTGATTAAGAGTTGCATTTCCACCTTGTTTTAGGTGCAATTGTAGACCTGAGCAATATCATATAGAATTTCAAGGGGAGGCAGATTTAAATTGTAAAACCAGAATTAAAATTAGGAGGTGAAATTTCTTAGCTCAACTCTATTTTATAGAATAAACATAAAGCTATGCAGTATTTTACTTCCATGTGTAAAGTATTTTCCCTGCATGCAAAAGATTTAAGAATACTTAGTTCCCTACATGCAAAAGATTTGAAATTAATTATGTGACACCCCTGCACTGCTCAGGCAGGCAGCGCGAGGGGAGAGACACAGCATTGGGCCGTTGCTTAGCAACAGCCAGTAAAAAAAGGCGCGCAATGTAGCGCATGGCACTGCTAGAAGCTTCGGTTGTGTGCTGCGAGAGGTTGTTTTGTGAGTGATTTTGGCGGGCAGTTGATTTGAGGCACGGTGGTGAGCTGAGGAGAAAGGAGTCTGTTAGTGCGTGTGAGAGGAAGAAGAGGTGGCAGTAACAGAGTGTGTGTGAGGGAGGCAGCGAAGAGGCAGTAGTGCTGGCTGAGAGGGAAAGTAAAGATAATAGAGAATAGACGGAGATAGTGTGGATCTGGACAGTGAAAACTACGGTGACAGAGAAACAGAGTCTATCAGTAAGGAGAGCAGGCATCGGAGGTGTCTGGGAGAAAGACAGAGGCTGTCAGTGAGAAAGCAGGTGTCTGACAGAGAAACGGAGGAGCATTCAGGAAGTGGTGAGAGAAAACAGCTGATATAGAGAGAGTGGACACGAGTTAAGGTAAAGGAGACAGCTGATTTAAGAGTGAGAGAGCCAGAGGTGATGGGAGTAAGCCGGAGAGTGTGCTAATAAAGAGAAGGAGACAGCGGAGGTGCTAACAGGAAAGCTGACTATAACGGGACAGTTAATCAGAAGGAGACATCGGAGGTGCTGGTTTTGACAGGGGAGTGAAGTTGAGATTAGGGCTGTGATTCATTTGGGACATAAGAACTGCTAGGAGCATTGTTAAAGATATGGGCCCGGATCCAGAACTACGGCTGTATGCGGTCTTAAAGACCGCATATGCGCAATCTACGTATCGAAACGATACGTAGATTACGCACAATAGCTAATACGCATGCGCAGTAGCTATCTTTCAACAAATTACGTCCGTCTGTGGAAGACGGCCGTAGTTCTGGATCCGGGCCATTGTGAGTGATAGTCTAAAGTAGAGAAGCAGTAAAACAGGGTCCGGAGGAAATACTAGTAAAAACAGTAGCAGGTGGAGTAAAGAAGAGAAATCAGAACTGAAATGCTGAGAAACTATCTGAGGGTGCCAGACCTAAAAACCTGCAGACTTACTTGATATTATTATTCTGTTTAGATAACTGATATTTTACTATGAACTGCCAATCCTTTCAAGACATTGCCTAGCCCTGCATATCTTTCAGTTATTTGTCTTATTAAATAACAAATTAAAAGTTTTAATATTATATAATTTAAGGTATTTCACTTGTAAGACAAGGTGATTGGAGTAGAGTCAACGATGGGTTTTGAGAATAGCTTATTTATTAAACTTATAAAACATGAACCAACTCTTGCATAGTATGCACAATTGATATGGCACAAATATTGTACCAACAGACAATAGATTACAACATTAAAAACATAAGTAAAAGTCCTTTGACCGCTTGATGAACCTATATTAGGTAGAGTCATTACATTTTATAACTAAATTAAGTTACTGTTGTTTCTGCCTGGAATTAATTTATTTGCACTGTATTGTGATTTGTCTGAGTTGATAATTAAAATAACAGGACAATCTATCTTGATATACTGTGTAAGTTTCCATATATATGTTGAACTGTTTAACTGCATTGGGCGATGAATCGAACAGGTTTCCTGCTACTCTGAGACATCATAAGAAATATTTATTAAAGTTAAAAATAATTAAATTTAACGCTAGTCTAAACAAAGTTTCTGAGTTTTCTTGCATTGCTGAAATATAAATAAAATACGGTGAAAACAGCGCTGAATTAGGATGCACCAAGTATATTTAATTAATGCAAAACAGGATGATATGAATAATATTAGAAAGCGATGGGTTTTGAGAATAGCTCATTTATTAAACTTATAAAACATGAACCAACTCTTGCATAGTATGCACAATTGATATGGCACAAATATTGTACCAACAGACAATAGATTACAACATTAAAAACATAAGTAAAAGTCCTTTGACCGCTTGATGAACCTATGTTAGGTAAATTATAGAAATAAATACCATGGATTTGATAGTAATAGAGATCAGCAGACGATGATACAGTCACTGTATGTACACACCAAGATATTACCACTTATTGGATGTCCGGAGTGAGATTAGAAGCCCAATTGCTGAGTCCCATAAGCCGGACGAAGGATCAAATACTCCCTCCACGGGTTACTGCGGTGGTAATGAGGCTTCTAAGTCGGCTGCAGAGATGGAGTATCGCTCCGGGTCTGTAAGTGTGGCCGATGGCATAGCTGAACAGATGGTAAGTGTTGTGATGCAATAGTAGGTAAGTTTCCTCGGTTTTCCAAATATATCACTTTGGTGTCAAAGTCCGTGACACAGTTGTACAAGATTTTAAAAGGTAGAAAAGCGGTATTTGCCAGGTTCTGGCGACGCTTTTCATTCTGATTTGAGAACTTTTTCAAGCCACAGGATAAAAATGCAAGTGAGCAGGTATCTCTGAAGGTTCCTTATATATGAGGTTCACACATCTGTTATATAATTAGGTCATTAGACCTTTCACAAAACAATTAACCCATCGTTTTCTGTTTGGTATTAAGGTTGCAACAGAAATTAAATAAATAAAATAAATAAATACATAAAAAGACAACATAATAAATAAATGATGAATTATGGAAATTTTATCAATATAATACAATTCTAAATGAATAAACTATTAATTATTAGAATTCAGGAAGAAAGTGACTCGACATGATGTAACATATATAATATGCATATAGCCAGCTAGTGTTAATTTGTCTTTTATAAGGTCGTTGATAAGAAAGTTCTAGTACAGTCATGATCATATTAATATTTTTCTAAATATTTTATTTTTTATATACATAGAAATCAGATTTAATTTCAATCTTATATTGGCTTTAGACAAAGTTGTGCAATTGAACAATTAAGCAGTATCTGAATAAATACTTCCTATTAGGAATTTTTTTGTCTATGATAGGTTAAAGTCCCCACCACAGACTGAGTTTTCTCTTTCGGACACTCAAAGTCTTTTTTATTTTTTTATTGTATCAATGTATCATAAATTTTTAAATGAAAATATTTTATTAATATGCATTAAAAATAGCAATATAAGTGTATAATCTTTGAACCATTTATTGTGAAATATCTTGTTTATTTTGATACCTATTCTTTAAATGATTAATCCAACAGTGTTAGACACCGATAAATTTTCTTAAAATGAATTGTAAAAAGTCCCTTAATCGTTATAAAGTTATTCATTACCATAGCTCTCTTTATGCATAGTTGCCGCTTGGTATCTATATTTGATTTCTTACATTTCTAGTGCATTACTGCTTATAGTTATACCGACTTAATAATCTCTGGTTAACTAGATAATAACACTAATAACTTCTTTAGATTACTATTATAAATATAGCAGCTTTAATATATTGCACATGTGTCAAGCAGCCAAAGAATTGTAAGTGACATTTAATATGTCATGGTGGTAAAAGTTTACCTATTTAAATAGATAGAGGGCTTATGCTAGCTGTGCAACCTGTGCCCATATGTACCGTAGGACACAAAGAAATATCCCCGCTGTCCCGTAGGACACAGGGAAATATCCCCACTGTCCCGTAGGACACAGAAAAATATCCCCACTCGATCGCGGTTTTGTAACTTTACACAGCCCCTCTATTCACAGAGCTTGCGGCTATAGTTTATCTAATAATGATCTAATTGTCGGGCTTTACAATATTTAAAAACAGTAACGGCGGGTGTTTGTGCACAACAGCCCGTCTGACCTGACGCGCGTTTCACTTATGCTTCGTCGGAGGTATCGTAGGAAATTAACACTAGCTGGCTATATGCATATTATATATATGTTACATCATGTCGAGTCACTTTCTTCCTGAATTCTAATAATTAATAGTTTATTCATTTCAAATTGTATTTTATTGATAAAATTTCCATAATTCATAATTTATTTAATATGTTGTCTTTTTATGTATTTATTTATTTTATTTATTTAATTTCTGTTGTAACCTTAATACCAAACAGAAAACGATGGGTTAATTGTTTTGTGAAAGGTCTAATTACCTATTTATACAACAGATGTGTGAACCTCATATATAGGGCACCTTCAGAGAAACCTGCTCACTTGCATTTTTATCCTGTGGCTTGAAAAAGTTCTCAAATCAGAACGAAACACGTCGCCAGTACCTGCCAAATACCGCTTTTCTACCCTTAAAAATCTTGTACAACTGTGTCACGGACTTTGACACCAAAGTGATATATTTGGAAAACCGAGGAAACTTACCTACTATTGCAACACAACAATTACCGTCTGGTCAGCTATACCATCGGTCACGCTTACAGACCCGGAGTGATACTCCATCTCTGCAGCCGACTTAGAAGCCTCATTACCACTGCAGTAGCCCGTGGAGGGAGACCGCGGTATTTGATCCTTCGCCCGGCTTATGGGACTATCACAAAATGCGGCAGACGCCGCACTTACCTTGTCCCTGGTATCCGGAGAGCACCTCTTGTCCGGCGCGCAGCTGCAGTGTCCCGTCGGAGGCCGTCACTGAAACAGTGACAGCCTCTGTCTCACCTTCCACTCGGCCGCGGCGTCCCTCGTGGAAGCTTGGCGCCAAACTCCGCGGAAGCTCCGGATCATGGGCGCCGCCATCTTGCTTCCGTCAGATGACCGCGCCAGTCCGGTGGTCCAGTCCTGAGGTCCTGTCTCGTGGTCCAGTCCGGTGGTCCAGTCCTGAGGTCCTGTCTCGTGGTCCAGTCCGGTGGTCCAGTCCTGAGGTCCTGTCTCGTGGTCCAGTCCGGTGGTCCAGTCCTGAGGTCCTGTCTCGTGGTCCTGTCTCGTGGTCCAGTCCTGAGGTCCTGTCTCGTGGTCCAGTCCTGAGGTCCTGTCTCGTGGTCCAGTCCGGTGGTCCAGTCCTGAGGTCCTGTCTCGTGGTCCAGTCCAGTGGTCCAGTCCTGAGGTCCTGTCTCGTGGTCCAGATCCAGCACCCCAGTCCAGAGGTCCAGCCCTGAGGTTCAACCCTGAGGTCCGGTCCTTCGGGCCAGTCCAGAGCCAAGTCCTGCGTTCCAGCCGATGCTCTCAGCTGCTACCAGTCTTGCCACTCCGGTCCTGCTGTGATCTACCCAACAGCCCGCCTCTACCTGCCACACCTATCTGCGAACCAACCTCCGCCAAACCCCAGTAGACCCGGCCTGGACGTTTTCTGCCAATACCGGACTTTGCTATCGTTCTCACAAACTCTGGGGAAACACCCCATACCTCGTTTGGGACTCTTACCTATTGACACCTTGTATGCTACCCTCAGTCATTAAACCTGCTCAATTTCATTTTAACCCAACCTTGTTGTCCTTATCTCTGAAACACGGAATCGATCCCCAACATTCACGGAACGTGACAGGGGCTCCTAATCTTACTCTGGACATCCAATAAGTGGTAATATCTTGGTGTGTACATACAGTGACTGTATTATTGTCTGCTGCTCTCTATTACTATCAAATCCACGGTATTTATTTCAATAATCTACCTAATATAGGTTCATCAAGCGGTCAAAGGACTTTTACTTTTTGTAAATGTGATGTTTTTAACGTTGTAATCTATTGTCTGTTGGTAAAATATTTGTGTCATATCAATTATGCATACTATGCAAGAGTTGGTTCGTATTTTATGAGTTTAATAAATAAGCTATTCTCAAAACCCATCGTTTTCTAATATTATTCAGATTATCCTGTTTTGCATTAATTAAATATACTCGGTGCATCCTAATTCAGCGCTGTTTTCACCATATATTATCCAAAGTGGAGCAAGTGAGAAAACTCAGAACAAGTTTGTCAACTGAAGATCAGGCTATCCCAACCACTTCCACTGTCAGAGGGGATTCAGCTCCAGCTATGGTGCAGATGAACCCAATCACCCCTCCCTATTACTTTGGGGCCCCAAGGCTACCTACGTATACTGGAGAAATGCAGGGTACAGAGGGAAGTACCCTGACTGAATTCAAAAGTAAAATGGAAGCAATGTTTCGATTGTACCCCTTAAACGATCAACAAAAGGTGGAAATACTCATTGGACAATTGAAAGGCTTCGCTCACCGGGAAGTTAAATCATGGCTGATCGACAAAACATAGAAAAGATTCTTAAAAGACTAACAAATATCTTTGGAGCTAAAACTTTGTCTGCTCTAAAGATGCAATTTTATGCGTGCAAATAGGACCTGCGTGATTACACCATTACCTTGCAGGAGGGCCTTCGGGCAATTCAGGCCGTTGATCATAATGAAATAAGGGACACGGATAAGGCTTTAATTGTTCAGTTAATTGAAGGTGTCCATGCAGAAGCAACCTGGACACAATTAAGAATGCTACAGTTGCAGCTCCCACAACACACTTTCTTGGACTTTAAGGAGGCCGTTATTAAAGTTCTGGGTACGGTTGTGGAACAAACAAATAGAACTTTTCAGAAATGCCCGGACTTTCAGGGCATGCCTGTATGAAAGATGCAACGTTACAGTGCTTACATCCGACAGCTTCTGAAATAAATATTGTCTCCCAGGGGTCACAGCTGACATCCTCTGATCCGTTACAAATGCTAAAGAAGCAAGTGGAAGAATTGACATTAGGGATGGCAGAGATGCGCCGAGAGGTTCAGAGCTTGGCTCAGTCACCGGTGTCAATTTATGAAGAACCGAAATGGAGAAACAGACGACAAGGAAATGATGATTGGTGGGAACCACCTCGAGATTCCTGGAGAAAACCCACCAACTATTATGATGATCAAGGTCGGCCTATTTGCTGGAGATGTTAAAAAGCTGGACATATTGAAAGATATTTCCAACAAGAAGGGTCTTTAAACTACAACACCCCGAGGGTGGGGGCTAGGCCTCGGGGCGAACAGGAAGAGCAGTAAAAATGAGTTATCGTCGGCCCGAATCACTATCTCTGAAAACAAACAGAAATATTGTCACCATTGCAACCAAGGTTTTGTGAACTGTCAAATGGTTTAATGTGTGTAACGGGTACGGCTTTATCAATTGAAATGACACCAAGGAAGACGTATTTGTCCATTTTACTGCCATAAAGAGAAACAATCCAAGGAAGTATCTTCTCAGTGTGGGAGATGGAGAGATTGTAGGGTTCGATATAGTGGAAGGAAGGGTACTGAGGCAGCTAATGTCACTGATCCTGATGGTGTCCCAGTTAAAGGCAGTAAATATGCAATAGATTGCAATCACTATTGGCGCTATTCACGATTCAGGGGTCCTCTGCATAACTACCAGAAAAACCACCAGAACAGTGAGAGTAGAGAGAAAGCCAGAGAAATTGAGAGGGTAGCAGAGAAAGAGTTTACTAATCAACAACGGCCATATTGGAAACATCGCTATCCATCCTATTTTGTAAGATGACCATATGTGCACAGACTGCAGCATTCCAATGACCCAGTACAGGGTGAGGAAGTGGAGGGTGCCGTCAACCAAGGTGCAGGAGACCAAGGTAGACCAGTGCAACAGAACATATGTAGAGGATTCAAGTCAGCGTCTGAAAATGTAGTTCATCAAATTATTAAAGAAAATGGAGGAACACCAAGAATGAAGCATCGTGAGCAATTAAAAATGTGTGTTACTCTGTCGTCTCTGTCGTTGGGATTGATCATTAAGGAACTTCTTGTGCAGCCTGCTCCAAATCCATTATTACTGTTGGAAAGCCCATTAAATTTAATAATGAATATATGTTGGTCTCTTGTACTAAGTTATACCAGACATAGTTAGAAAAAGAAAGAGACACAACAACAGATTTGCATAAAACTTGTTTTGATATCTGTTTTATTGTATAAGAAATGTTAAAAAATTTGATGTTTATGTTTATTAGTTCCAACTTGGATATTTTCTCTGAAATGTTTTTGTGATAACACTATGCATGAGGGCATGCATTGTTAAAAGTATGAGGGAATGTGACACCCCTGCACTTTTCAGGCAGGCAGCGCAAGGGGAGAGACACAGTATTGGTCCGTTGCTTAGCAACGGCCAATAAGCAAAGGCGCACGATGTAGCACGTGGCACTGCTAGAAGGTTTGGTTGTGTGCTGCGCGAGGCTGTTTTGTGAGTGATTTTGGCGTGCAGTTGGTGTGAGGCACGGTGGTGAGCTGAGGAGAAAGGAGTCTGTTAGTGCGTGTGAGAGGAAGAAGAGGTGGCAATAACAGAGTGTGTGTGAGGGATGGACGGAGAGAAGAGGCAGTAGTGCTGGCTGAGAGGGAAAATGAAGATAATAGAAAATAGATGGAGATAGTGTGGATCTGGACAGTGAAAACTACGGTGACAGAGAAACGGAGGCTGTCAGTGAGGAGAGTAGGCATCGGAGGTGTCTGGGAGAAAGACAGAGGCTGTCAGTGAGAAAGCAGGCGTCTGACAGAGAAATGGAGGAGCATTCAGGAAGTGGTGAGAGAAAACAGCTGATATAGAGAGACACGAGTTAAAGGAAAGGAGACAGCTGATTTAAGAGAGAGAGCCAGAGGTGATGGGAGTAAGCCAGAGAGTGTGTTAATAAAGAGAAGGAGACAGTGGAGGTGCTGACAGGAAAGCTGACTATAACGGGACAGTTCATCAGAAGGAGACATCGGAGGTGCTGGTTTTGACAGGGGAGTAAAGTTGAGATAAGGGCTGTGATCCATTTGGGATATAAGAACTGCTAGGAGCATTGCTAAAGATATTGTGAGTGATAGTCTAAAGGCCACCATACACTAGGGCAATTATCAGTCCCAGCAGGGGTGGCCCGATAAACCGGACGATTTCCTGCAAGGAAACCATACACCTCCTCTGCTGGGACCGATAATCCTAGCAGAAGAGGGGAGAGGGGAGGCAGGGCTCTCTATGGGGCTGCTGCCGAGCTATGTACAAAGCTGCTCTGTCAGAGCAGCATAGTGCATAGATCTGCAGCAGCGGTACAGGGAGAAATACAGACAAGAATCAGCCATAGCCGTGCTTCACACAGCGCGGATTCGGCAGATCCCTGTCTGTACTACTCCCTGCAATAGCCGTTGCTGTATATCTATGCACTATGCTGCTCTGACAGCTTTGAAGGTATAATTCAAAGCTGACAGAGCAACTTTGTACATAGATATGGAGCAGTGTCTATTGCAGGGATAGGGAGCCATTAAGCTTGCTAATTGGCTTCATTTAAAATATCAGGAGCGTTTCTGGTGCGTTTATTTGGTGTTTGGAAAAACGATCTTGTCCACTAACTAGAGCGATTATTTGCCCAATCACCCGATAATTGGGTGATCGGGCCGATAATCGCTCTAGTGTATGGCGGCCTTAAAGTAAAGAAGCAGTTAAAACAGGTTCCGGAGGAAATGCTAGTAAAAAGTTTAGCAGGTGGAGTAAAGAAGAGAAATCAGAACTGAAACGCTGAGAAACTATCTGAGGGTGCCAGACTTAAAAATCTGCAGACTTACTTGATATTATTATTCTGTTTAGATAACTGATATTTTACTATGAATTGCCAATCCTTTTAAGACAATTCCTAGCCCTGCATATCTTTCAGTTATTTGTCTTATTAAATAACAAATTAAAAGTTTTAATGTTATATAATTTAAGGTATTTCACTTGTAAGACAAGGTGATTGGAGAAGAGTCATTACATTTTATAACTAAATTAAATTACTGTTGTTTCTGTCTGGAATTAATTTATTTGCACTGTATTGTGATCTGTCTGAGTTGATAATTAAAATAATAGGACAATCTATCTTGATATACTTTGTAAGTTTCCATATATATGTTGAACTGTTTTACCTGCATCGTGCTATGAATCGGACTGGTTTCCTGCTAATCTGAGACATCATAAGAAATATTTATTAAAATTAAAATTAATTAAATTTAACGCTGGTCTAAACAAACTATCTGAGTTTTCTTGCATTGCTAACACCTCTCTGCAATCCACCAATACCATCAATTTATTTAAACCTGTAGTCCTTACCACCGGTTACTACAATTAACATCCCTTACTTTGAAAAATGGTTTAGCGGAGCTGTACACTTGCACCAAAAAAAGGTGTAAGTGCAGCTCTGAATCAGCCCCATTGTTTATTTTAAGTATTTTTTCTATTTTTTATAATTTAAAGCAACTTTGGGAAGAATATTTTGGGGATATAGAAAAAAACTATATTTTGTGCTTATTACTTCAAATACTAAAATGTGTTGAGAAATGCAGTTAGCTTTTTTTAATTAATGTTGAAGATAACTTTAACAAAGTATAGAGGGATATGTATGTATAAAAAAGTATGTATGAAACACTTTAATACCTTCACACCTTTACAAATGAATGGTTAAAATAACTGTTTACTGACCAGGATTGCATATAAAACTGAAGTGCTCAGAAAATGCTTTTATGTCTGTACCTTATTAATGCAGAAAAATTGTGATAGACACTATAAACTATATATACTATACACAATTACTTTCCTATTGCTATGTACTATATAATATGACTTTCCTTTTTGCTGCTTTCCTCCTTAGTGTCTACTATCTACTGCTACTAGTGCTTATACTATTAGACCCAGATATTTATAAATATATGACTATAAATGTATTTCCTACTACAGTATATGCTCTATTTGCATAACAAAGTTCAATTCTAAAAATGTACAGTGTATCAAATGTTACTAATGTCTTTATTCAAAAATGATTGTTGAAAGTGTTCCAAAATTAAATAGTAGAAAATGACCTTGTTGTGTATCAGGAGCTGAAATAGACAAAGCTGACCCTAAGCAAGAGTGCCAACAGACATCTGGATGGGGAGGCACTCAAGCACAGGATTCTGGTTTTCACATGAATGTACAGGTGACTGTTCTGTGCATGTGCAGCATTGGAACAGAGATTGCAGTATGGCAACTCTTTCCCATTGTAAAGATTCAGCCACACTATATGCAGTTAAATATTCATTCCTTAAGACTGGAACGTATCATAGTATTGCTCTAAATACTAATAACTATTTTTACATTGGTTGATTCAATCACAGTTTTTGAAATATGGTCATTTAGCTTGATTTCTTATACTGGCAGGGCAGAGTTGTACATAGTGCTGTAGTATATAATGACCCCCAATATCTGAAGAAACTAACTCATTGTGGAACTGGATTTAGACTTCATGGGGCCCTAGGCAAAACACCAGTTTGGGAGCCCCATCCTTTCCCACCATGGATGGATTTCCTCAGCACCCTCCTCGATAGTTTAATATACAACACCTGAATAAAATAACTATTAATTATTTTAAACACCTTACAGTAGTTTTATACAGGCTTTGTCTGTAAATTGGCCTAAATTGTAAGGGGTCTATGTCTAATAAATTATGTGTAATAATGTATAATGTATGTATGTGCTGACACATGGTATGATATAATGTTTGCTTGGACCTCTATTTTGCTCCTTGTAGTTACACAGTGGTCACTTTTGCTCCTTGGCTGCACCTCTCCATTTATATATACACTTGCACACATTTCATATATTTGAATAGAAGCGCGGCCTATTTTATTCAATGCCTATTTACATTGTAAATCTGGTATACATATTTTAAATGTTGAAAATAAAGATTTGATTTTCTACATTTTTATACTATGGTGTGGCAATTGTTTCTTTTTTTTTCATATTTGATTGAATGAGGTTCGGATTGTGCCTTAAAGCAACTATGTAAGAAAAATATCTGTTACGCAGGTTTAATACTTATGTGTCCCTACAATCCATATATAATTGTCGGGAGAAGCATTTGCACATTAAAGGGTGTTATTAAATTACATTTTCATTACACATATATCTTTAAATGTTTTTCTTCTTTTCCCTTTTTTTAATGTTNATATATATTTCCAAACATCCAAAGAGCAAAAAAGGCCCTCATGGAGTCATCTCATGCATTTTAAAGTTGCAGGTTTATTAGTACAGTTCTATATAACGGTCCGACATTCCAATTGCATGACAGCAATTTTCCTCAGGGCTTACAAAGTAACAAGTAATCTGACAGCCAAAAGCAACTCATATATATAGACTAAGAAGTTAAAAGACCGTCACTTACCTTCTCCTTGTGTCTCCTTGGTTGGCTCAGTGCCGGAAGTCGCTGTGGCCCTACTGCCTCAGGTTTCCCTGGTAACGTAGGAGGGGCAAGCAGACCCTGTCAGTCACACTGGCCACCGGGACTCTGAGGATAGAGAGCAATATTGGTCAATGTTAAAAACAAAGTGTACAACCATTACAAGTATTGCAACATCACTTTATTGAAGTTTACTAGTCATAAATCATTCTCAAAGTGATACAGAATATCAAATCATCCGTCAAAGACTTTCTTCAACAATAGGAACAGTCTAAGCGACAGCACATAACTGGGATACAACATCTGGCAGGATCGCAATCCAAATATATGTGAGCATACAATAGTACATTCTAAGGCAACTATATAGGTGATGTAGAGAAAGTAAAGTTGCCACACACGAATTATACCTCTGCACTGATTATTCAAATAGATACCGTTGTTTCACAGAACTAGCAGGTTAGAGATGCATATGTAAAGAATATGCTATATAACTTATTATTAAGTAGCTACCATATTTGAGTGAAAGTAAGCCAGCCTTAATAAAGATACAATTCTGATAAAAAGTAATGACAATAGATAATTGGTAACTTAATATAACTAGAAGCTGTATATTTGTCCTTGAAATGGACAGGTTTAACTAGATAGTAAACGGTATTGAAGTTTAAGTATGTCCAACAAAAATCAAAGCAAACATAAAGTCACAAATGTGATCTATAAATGTTGCAGTGTTAAAAAAAGCAACTGAGTGGTAATATTGGCCATTGGGTGCCACAGTATTCAATTTAAATCTTCATGTACTCTCCCGTCTCAGCAAAATTAAATCCCTGTCCCCTCCTCTGATAAGGGGGGGATGTGGTCAATGCCCATAATCTTCAAGGGGTAGATCCAGAACTACGTGTGACCATACGTTTATTCGCGGAGCGTATTTTCGTGTGCGTAAATTCGTTACACTCCCCTTGGCACACCCCTTGCACGGACGTATTTTGTCAAGATACGCTGCCCAAACCCTACCTTAACTTTTTCACACGTAACAGAGTACGTCTTCTAACGGACGTATAGACTACGTGAACGTACGCAGCTTAGCACGCCCATACTGTACACTTTAAATACCACCCCCCGCCTCCTTCGTGTATTGCAGACGTATTTTGGACTAACGTAAATTTGGCACGCCCACACGTAAGTATTTACGTGAGACATAAGTGAATCACCCATACGTTCAAAGTTACGCTACGTGAATGTGTGTATTTTCTATGGTGCGCATGCGCAGTGCGTTCAAATCTGCGAATTTACGTCTCCACCACGCGTAAAATCGCGGGGTAGCGTAGTTCTGGATCAGGCCCCAAGTCTTTTAGTGTATGTTGCATCTCCATCCAGTGTCTTGCCACAGGAAGATCATGTTTTCCTTCTTGTATAGTTGCTTTTATAGATGAACGGTGGAGGGCATTTATACATACAGCAGGTTTTTTCCACATACAGTTTATTGAATGGTGTAAACAACAAATTTAGTATTACAGGTAATTACATGGTTAATTCTGTATTCTTTATTTGTACTTGGGTGTATACATTTAGGTCCAGTAAGCATTTGGCTGCATGTAATGCAACCTAAGCAGTGATACCTGCCTGAAGGTTTACTTAAAAAGTGCATTTTTTGTCCCTGGACTTGTGTTTTAACATAATTTTTGAATAAAATATCTCTCAGACTTCTGGCATGGGTGTGAAAGGATAGTAGAGATCTTTTAGAAAAGCCAGGTAAGGAGCAATCTGTGGAAATGATGGGCCATAAAGATTTTGCAGCCTTTTTGCACAAGAAGCTAAGATTGTTGTATTTAATGACCCAAGGAATTTTATCTTCCAATTGTTTATTTGGTATAGGTTTCAGAGTGGACTCCCTAGTGAGTAAGTTGATCCTGTTCATTGGCCCTCTCATGGTATTGGTGTCATAACCTCTATTTTTACATTTTTACATTGTTTCTGTCATTTGTTTTTTGCCATTTCTTCATTGCTATTAAGTCTTTTAATTCTTACTGAGAGTAAGGGAGTGACTTCAACAAATTCTGAGGGTGATGACTCCGTGCATGCAAAATGAGATTTTTATCTGTTGGTCTGTGATATACTCGGGTACTTAGGCCTGTATCTTCTTTAGTAATCATCACATCCAGGAATGGTATCTCCTTTTTGCTGGTACAATATGTAAATTTAATTGTGGGATGCAGTGTTAACCTTTTGCATTATGGAATAAAATTCGGTCTGAGTACCACCCCATAGTATCAAAATATCATCTATATACCTTCAAAAAGTAATTAGATGTTGTTTGCAGTTTTAAAAAAAATAACAACTTTTTTTCAATCTCAAACATGAAAGTATTTGCATATGCCGGGGCCATGTTAGACCCCATGGCGCAGCCCTGCCGTTGTAAATAGTACTTTCCATTAAATATAAAGTAGTTGCAAGTCAGAATTAATTTAATCATGTCTACAAGTAGCTGGACTGGGGGACCGTGGTATCCTGTGTAGTTGTTCAACAGATTCTGTACTGCTGAAATGCCTTAATTATGTGGAATGTTTGTGTACAGACTACTTACATCGACTGTACACAACAAATATTTTTCAGGTAAGTTATTGAGTTCTGATAGTCTGTAAAGAAGATGCGTAGTGTCTTTTAGGTACATATGTTGTTCTTGGATGATCGGTTGTAAGAAATTGTCCACAAATTTGGATAAAGGTTGAAGAAGTGAGTCCCTGGCAAAAATTATTGGTCGACCGGGGGATTATGTAGTCTTGTGAATCTTTGGAATGGTGTAAAAGATTGGTGTTTTCAGAAATTTGACTGTCAAAGCCTCTGTAGTTTTAATTGGCAATGACCCATTTAGAGTTGCTTGATGAAGTAAAGAATCCACTTGTGATTTAAAGTTTAACGTGGGGTCCTTGTCCAATAGTTGATACACTTCTTTATCTTCTAATTGTCTGAAAATTTCAGTACAAAACATTTGTTAATTTGTAGGATGATATCCCCACCTTTAACAGGTCTTATTTTCATCATGTTGTAGTTGTTTTAAAGCTTTTTTCTGTTTTACACTCAGGTTAGATTCGGCTGTGGGCATTTGGATTGCTGCTTTCTTCATGCTGTCATCTAAAAGACGAGTAAAACTTTTAATTTTAAAAAAGGATTGTTAGACATTGGGTCAAACATTGAGGGTGGTTTGAATTTGCTATATTTATCAGATGGTAAATTCATTGTCTGTGGGTGGGTATCAAAGTATTCTTTTAACGATTCTGGCGGTGATATTCAATTTTCCATTGTAATTTGTTAAAGTTGTTAGTTGGCACAAAGGATAAGCCCAAATTGAGTACCTCTTGCTCAGAAAATGGATAATGGTCGATCTCTGAGATTGAAGATTAGGTTTTCTTGGATCTTAATGTTCTGGGTTCTCCTACATTGGCCACCCCTCCTGTGGGAAAAACCTGATGTATGCTTAAATGGGGGTTTGTTGTAAAAACCCTGCTGAGCAATAGAAGAGGTATCTGTTTTGCTTTCTGATGTACCAGGTCCACTGAAAATGTCAGCAATTTGTCTCCCTGTATTAAATCTTCTCCGGGGGGGGCGGGGGCG